>FXXK01000443.1:136877-155088 GCA_900184695.1 Betula pendula
AAAAAAAAAAAAATGCTGAATCCAAATAGCGAGATTTTTGCGTTAGGTGAGAGAGAGAGACATGTACACTTTATAAGGAGAGGTGTGCTATACCAGATAGGAAACATAAATTAAAAAGAACAAAAAGAGAGGGGAGACATGCATTAGGGCGAGAGAGAAGAGAGAAGAGAGAGAGAGAAGCATCAAGTAGAAAGAAAGAACAAAAAGAGGAGAGAGAGAGACATGTACGTGAGAAAGAGAGAAAAACAAAGTAAAAAGAACAAAAAAGAGAAGGAGGACATCTTTTTTTTTTTTTTTTCAAGTGTAGGAGAGAGACATGCTTATTTTTTTTTTAAGTGTAGAGAGGAATGCATTAGGGTGAGAAGGACAGGAGACGTGTTCACTAAATCAAAAATCCGTTCAACACGGTTTCAATGTTAAAACATGGGTTAAATGACTGGTTTTAATTAATAATATGGGGTTCAGGCCACTGTCGCATTCTAGCAGTTAACATGTGATTCGGCTATATATATATAATATATTTATATATAAGTATTAATAGTAAATATATATATTATATATATATAGATGTATAAACTTATCATTTTTTATTATAAATTATGATTTAATATCTAGATTAATTGAAAATATTATATATAATTGATAATAATTAATTATTAAGTACAAAAGAATATAAATTAAGTAAATTTGGATAACTATTGTAGCCCCCCCTCAACCATCATAGATGGCTTAGGGAAAAAAAAAGAAAATTAATTTGATACACACATAGTCGGTACTTCAAATCAAAGGAGTATTGGCATTGCGTTATAAAGCCACCCTTTTTTCTTTTCTAAAGTTTTAAAAATTTAGTTTTTTAATTGTATAATTTAAGTTATTTTTAGATGCATAGCCATGTGACTTTCGTTAATATTTGGAGAAAGATGGACTGAGTACTTATCTGTCTTTAGCAAGATTAAGGTACCTCTATGATACATAAGTGAACAAAGTAGCTAAAAATAGAGTCTTAAACACTGGACTAATTAAGGTATTACCAAAATTAAAAATGTTAGCTCCTCAGAATCAAAAGAAAAGAAGGCTCGCTTAGTCAGCAAATTACATCTTACCAAGTTACAACCTGTATTAAGCCTAAGCACTCCAAAAAATGCATGTAGTATGCCATACAAATGAAAAAAAAAACAAAATATTCAAATGAATTAAAATATAAGACCTTTTATTTTAGTTTAATCCATTTAAATTAAAACATGTCAAAAATTTTGTCCCCATATGAGTACTTTAAAATGAAAAGAAGTATTTTATGAATACAAAGTAAAATAAAATCTTTTACTTAAAGTTCAACACTTAATTATCTCTTTGATGTTTGAAAGAGTTTATATTTCTTTTTCTGCACAACAATCAAATAAACATATTATAGTTTTCTATTAGTCAGCTAAAAATTTACACAATTTATTATTTTAATTCTAAAGTTGCAATTTTTATCAAAGAAAAAACGTATAAATAGAGTACAAATTGAAAAATAAAAAAAATAAAAAAACAAATGATCAACAAATACAGTTAATACCCAATCACAATTTTTTGGAAATGATTGAGTTATTCTTATCAAAGGCATAAAACAATAGTTTCATATTTATATATTGATAGCTAAAAAAAAAAAATATATCTTTTTCGTTAAACTGCAATAAACAGCATAGAGTATGAGTATTGTTAATCTAGGTTAACAATACAAAACACAAAAGTCAAACAAAAATACACTATAATATTTCATTAGCCTACTGAAACTTCAAAACAAAAAATAAACGACTTACAAATACAATTAACACACAATCACAAGTTTTTGGAGAGGGTTGTACTATTTTTAGTTTCTTATCAAAGGCACTAAATATTAGTTTAATAGATATATATATTTATAGCTAATAACACAAAATTTTTTTTTTTCCTTGATCTACAATAAAATGGAATGAGTATTGCTAAAAATTCACACAATTTATTATCTTAATTCTGAAGTTGCAATTTTTATCAATGAATAAACATATAAATAGAGTACAAAAATAGTTTCATATTTATATATTGATAAGTAAAAAACTACCAAAAATATTATCTTTTTGTTGAATTGCAACAAATCGCATAGAGTATGTGTATTGTTAGTCCAGATTAACAATACAAAATACAAAATTCAAACAAAAATACACTATAATATTCTATTAGCCCACTAAAAATTTAAAAATAAAAAATAAACGACCTACAGATAAAATACAATTGACATCCAATCACAATTTTTTGGAGAGGGTTGTGCTATTCTTAATTTCTTATGTATGGGTATTGCTAAATATCCACACAATTTATTATCTTAATTCTGAAGTTGCAATTTTTATCAAAGAACAAACATATAAATAGGGTACAACAATAGTTTCATATCTATATACTGATAACTAACAAATAACAAAAAATTATCTTTTTGTTTAATTACAACAAACGACATAGAGTATGAGTATTGCTAATTCAGATTAACAATACAAAATACAAAAGTCAAACAAAAATACACTATAATATTCTATTAGCCCACTAAAAATTCAAAAATTAAAAATAAACGACCTATAAATAAAATACAGTTGACATTCAATCACAATTTTTTGGAGAGAGTTGTGTTATTCTAATCAAAAGCACAAGACATTAGTTTTATATCTATATACTGATATAGCTAAGAAACACAAAAAAATTATCCTTTTTCCTTAAACTGCAACAAACAGGTATGGGTATTGCTAAATATCCACACAATTTATTATCTTAATTTTGAAGTTGCAATTTTTATTAAAGAACAAACATATAAATAGAGTACAACAATTGTTTCATATCTATATATTGATAACTAACAAATATAAAAAAAAAAAAAATTGTTCAATTGCAACAAACGACATAGAGTATGAGCATTGCTAATCTAGATTAACAATACAAAATACAAAAGTCAAACAAAAATACACTATAATATTCTATTAGCCCACTAAAAATTCAAATATTAAAAATAAACAACTTACAAATAAAATACAGTTGACATTGAATCACAATTTTTTAAAGAGAGTTGTGCTATTCTAATCAAAGGTATAAAACATTAGTTTCATAGATATTGATAGCTACAAACACAAAACATTATCTTTTTTCTTAAACTACAACAAATTGGTGGGTATAAATATTGTTAATCCAGATTAACAATACAAAACACAAAAGTCAAACAATCGTTAAACTACAACAAACGGCATGAATATGAGTATTGGTAATTCAGATTAACAATACAAAACACAAAAGTCCAACAAAAAAAATTTGATTTCAATGATAATGAAGTGAGAGTGATAATGAAGTGGAGAGAGAGAGAGAGAGAGAGAGAGAGAGAGACGTGATATCATAGATATTTGTTAGAACAATTTCCAATTCCGACTTCTCGTGGACCTGAGAACAAAGAGAAAGTTAGACACAAGAGCTTGCCGGGGTTGCCGGCGGGGGATAGCTCTGATGCCTAAGTCAGCTTTAGATCTTTGAGAGTTTTCTAAGATAAAGACTTAGGATATTTTCTTTTTAGATTCTGTTACCTACCTCCCCTGCCGAACTTCTTCCCTCTTTTATATAGTGGCAGACCCCCCGAGGCTCATTTAATGAGCCTCTGCCGTGGGGCCCTAAACTCCCCATTATCTTCTATGCCCATACGGGCCATTAATGATCCTTCCACATGTCGCATACACATTGGTCCACGACACTCGAACTTCTGTCCGCTTGTCACGTCAATCGCCATCCCGAAGGGCAGGTGAACCTTGAAATAAGCGGGGGAGGCAACCGAGGTCGGCCGGCTTAAATGCGAGCCATAATGGACCTTGTCCTTTCTTCATCAAAGACCATTACATCTTTTATCTAACAGGCCGAACCTTGAGGGATGGAAGGCTCCTTAATATATTAACCGAGCCTTATAGCGAAGGTCGGTAGATATCTTGGTTCGGGCTCTTCACGCGCGGGCCGATAAAACAAAAGGTGATATGGGCCTACACGTGTATTCCAGGCCCAACCCCCAACAGTTACCCCCTAAAATCTCTCGCGTCATGCGTTGAGAATGGCGGGAGGGTTTTATTATATTCCGAAGACGAACCGTCGTTTATGGGGATGTGGGAGATCACGTCGCCTCCAGCTCCGTTACACGTGTTCGCCTCTCGCCCACATCTTTTCTTAGAGATCATCTGCTCTGATGTGTATAAATACGCTTTAAAGAAGATTCTCTCTCATCTTCTTCACAAAGAATCCCTAGCCGTCATTGTTACCCCCTTTAGCTTTTTTACAATAACTGACCCTTCATCTTTCGCTTTCAAACCGACACCTCCCTTTCGTATACAATGCCAAAATCCTCGAAATCTTCTAGGCTGGACGCTTCGGCGGCCCCATCCACCTGGCGAACCTCTCTGCAGCCGAAAGATGTCAAGAGATTGAGAAAGACTTATGAGATTCCTGACGAAGTGAAAATCAGGATTCCTGGACCCGACGAAGGGATTCACGGGAACACTTCGCAGCATGAGGTGTGCATTTTCGAGCGAGCCCTTATGGCTGGGCTCCAGCTTCCCTTTTCCCAGGTGGCTCGTGAAATGCTGTATATTTTAGGGATGGCTCCCACAGAACTGAAGGCCTTCGCATGGCGAAACGTGGTTGCCTGCTGCGTGGCGTGGCCCATGGTTCTGGGGAAAGACGAGCAACTTTCCGCACTAGAATTTCTGAACTTGTTCGTCCCAGTTAAGTATGGCCATACCTGGACTTTGCAAGGTCGGGAGAGGAAGTTCTTTTCTTCTCTGAGCACATGGCAGAGTAACCCTTCGTTCGAAAGATCTTTCTTTTTTGTTTCCGGCTTGGGATGGGAGCTTCCTTCCATTTTACGGGATCATCCACCCGAGGCTCGGGTTCCCCGTCAATGGGGAAACCCGAAATCGAAGAAGGCATTCCCAAAGCTGAGGTTGACAGCAGCCCAGGGGACCGGCTCGAGGGCATGATTGCCTGGTCTACTGTGAGCATGGAGGCGGAAGGAGAAGAGTCGAACTTGGGATTCTTGCTTCGCCCCACCAATCTGCAGAAGTATTTGGGTTTCTTTGAGTGTAGGTGTGCCAGGATGGATGATATTCCGGACGCGCTTTTCCCTTCAAAAAAGAAAGGGAAAACAAGAGGTTCAACTAGGTGGACGAGGTCTAAAGGACCGAGCCCCGCCCCAGTTAAGGAAGCCGAACCCTCTGCCTCTTCCGACGAAGGATCGGCTTCTCTCTCTTTGTCTGGAGAGGGAGGTTCGGCGGAAGATCACGCCCTTCAGGTCGCAGAGGGCCCAATCATTCTTGGTGATAGCCCGGATGAGGATGAAGATGATATTCCTCTTGTAACGAGAACTCAAGTTCTCAAGAGAAAAGCGGTAGAGCCTTCGGAGGATGTAGATCCTCCTTCATCCCCTCAGGAGGGAGATGCGGGGAGTTATGAATATGTCGAGTTTATCAAGATGTACCCCCCAATGAAGAAGGCTCGGGGCGTCAATGTCATCATCGTGGATGAATGTTTGGAGCCCTCAACCGAGGCAACTCCTCCTATGGGAGGTGCTGGGGGAAGCGTGGCTCTAATGTCTTTTCCTTCCTCAATGCCGGCAGTTGAGTCTGCTGCCGAGGAGGCGAGGGTAGAGCCTGTAGCAGCGTTAGAGGGACTCGAGCCTGAGGCTATCCTGGCCGAAGCAGCCTCTATCTCTAAAATCGAGGATGTTGTGGTAGCTGCGGACCAGGAAGGAACCGAACCTGTTATGGCGGGTACCACGTTAGTTGCGGAGATTGCCTCTCTTGAGGTTCGGGACCCTTTAGAGGTCCAAAATGAATCCAAACTTCCAGATTCGGGAGTTCCCAATCAGGAAGAGACCGGGCCTGCCATTGCCGGTGCTAGTTTGGGCGGGAAGGTTACTGCTCGCGAAGTCCCGAGCCCTCTAGAGGTCTACAATGAGCCCGAACTTCCGGACTTAAGAGTTGAAGCTCTCCATAGTCATTGCTCCGGAGGTTCGGCGACCGAAGAGGCCACTTCCACTAGCGATCTCGCGTGGTGGGGTACAATTGGGTCCCAAGAAGATCCAGTACTTGGCCTTTGTCGCCACATCGAGGTACGTATTACAGTTACCGCTATTCACTTCGATTCTTCTGAGATTCGGATTACTTGCTGATTTTGCTCGCTTGTGCAGGGTTCTTTGGTTGCCGTGGACTCGCTCGACAAACATCTGTATTCTAGCTAGGAATCACTCCTCGAGTGGAAAAGGAGGTTGGAGGCCCGGGAAGATGAGCTCTCGGTGGCTAGATCCGCTATATCGGCGTTGGAGGCCCGTAACCTTGAATTGGAGGGAAGGTCGGCCAACCATAAGAAAGAGCTTTCCGAAGCTCTAAAAAGGCAAGAAGTTTTGGAGGCGAAGTCCTCCGAGTACGATCAACTTCGCTCAACAGTTGATGTTGGTCAAGTGAGGATTGATGAATTGACCTCCGACGTTATCCGGCTTGATAGGATCAACTCTGGGCTTGGAGGAGAGGTGACCGACCTTCGGGCTAAGCTTGCGAGGGCGACGTAAGCAGAATCTGAGTTATCGGATCGCTCATCG
The DNA here is from genome assembly GCA_900184695.1 of Betula pendula. Taxonomy (NCBI): domain Eukaryota; kingdom Viridiplantae; phylum Streptophyta; class Magnoliopsida; order Fagales; family Betulaceae; genus Betula; species Betula pendula. The sequence goes on from FXXK01000443.1 coordinate 143,506, forward strand.
CGGCTATAGGGGGTCGTTGACGAGCAGAAAGGGACTATTGCTGGATTCAAGGCGGAGGTCTCAAATTTGTCCCGAAATCTTCGCTCTATAGAGGTTGAGCATGACTCTGCACGGAGGGAGTTGGGCGATGTTTAGAAGCAACTCGCCTTGTTATGGAACGAGATGGTGGGGTTGAAGAAGGAAAATAAAGACCTTCAAGATCGGGAAAGGGATGCCACCGAACAGTCCAGTCGCCATATGTGGAAGCATGAAGAGGCGAACCAGAAGGTGAAAAGGTACAAGCACTATCTCGATGTGGTCCACGTAGTCAGGAACCGTACCTGGATCCACGGGTTCGAGTGGGGGTTGGAGACCCTTCGAGCGATGGCGGTGGACGAGCGACGTAAGCATAGGGTACCCACCATCAAGATTGAAGAGATTCGGCCCGACCCCTAGGCCTTGGACGAACTTAAGGCGATTGGGGTAGAGGAATTACCAGACACTCGTTTAATGTGGACCCTTCCTCCCCCCACATCAAGGCTTCGGCCAGCAGCTGGAGGTGAAGCTGGGGTCGAACCTAGTAATGTTCCTGGAGTTGAGGTCGACACCAGGCCCGGTGATGGGGTTGAACCTCCTGCTGGTGGGAGTGTTCCCCCCTCATAATTGTATATAATACTTTATTTACGAACTGATATTACACAATGTATGGTTTCGTTTGTGCCTCGGCTATTTTGTACTGGAATGATTTTTGACTCGATAGGGTTCGTTACGGGGGGGTCGTGCTAGACCCTCGTACCGGCTATATTCCCTTTTCTTTTGTCGTTGTTTTTATGATGAGATTGAGCCTGACCTTCGTAATGAGGTTTTTTGACTCTGTCCTACCATCTGACTTCTTTTCTTTTCTTAAACATTAGGCAATGCGATTTGGAATATTATCCAGGTACTTTCGTACTTGGGCAGAACGAGGCATTGTTCAGTTATCCCATTTCGAGAATTTGAAAAGTCTCGTTCTAGGGCATTGGTAGCGGCAGGCTGCGCAATAAATGGTGCAGCTTCCCAAGAGGCACGCCTGTTGGGTTTTCCAGGTCTGATGTGCCTATTTAAGGGGAGGCCGCGCATGCCGCTCCTTCACCATCGCTCCATTCTTCTTGCTGTTTGCTACAAGCATTCTTTCTCCTTTCTTTTATTTTTGCAAGTTCCATACCATGGACGAGGATGCGTGTAGGAGGGGGCCCCGAAGAATCCCCACACCTGAACCTCCAAGTGGCTCTCACCGGAGCAAGCGGCTTCGTGGCCAGGCGAGGATCATTGGGCCCATTCCAAGGGTTCAGGTTTCGGACTCCGAGTCCGTTAACCGTTTCTCAGGGCCCGCTGAAGAAATGGAGGCCCCTCCAATCCCTGCGGAGGGGACGTCAAACCCCGTCGCTGACGTCGAGGGCGGCTGGGCTGCGGAGGAAGACCAAGGTCCTCCTCTTCCTGGCACCGAGTACGCTTTTTTTGAGGCGGGGCCCAGCAGGGAGCGTCGAACGCCCAAGGAAGCCAAGGCCTATGACTTCCACTAGGGGATAAGGCTCGGTCGCTTGGAGAACCGAGTGGCCTGTCTGCAGGCGGAGATTCGCCGCCTTAAAGACCAACTTGGTCCCTTGCGCGAGAAATTGTGCAATCGGCACATGGTGCTGGAGGAAGAGTTTGGGCTTGATGCCTACGTCGCCGACGGTTTCTCCACCGACGAGGATTAGAGGAGAGGTTGCTCCTTTGCATCACTCTCTTCTCCTTCCTCTTTTCCTCTTTTTTGTAAGGGTCAGTGGCCCGTAATTTGATCCTGTTGTTGCCTCTGTTTGGGCTTTTTTTTTTTTTGGAAAGAGGGGCCTTGGAGCCCTTTGCTCTTGTTTGTTGATTCTGCTATGTACGTCCATGTGAACATGCCATTTGCTCATACCTCTTTTTTTTTAAGGAAAAAAGATAGAAATGACAAGGTTTCATTTTACCTTGCTTTGCCCGTATGCGTTGCCGGTAGGTTCGATGAAATTATTTGACTTGTTTTGTGAACCCTTTATTGTTCATGCATTGTCAAGCTTGCACTCTGAAGAGGGGTGCCGAACTTCCTCGAGTGAAATGTTGGCCATTGATTTTTAAGTCTCCGGCTTCAGTTCAGCATATCAGGTTCGGCATGTCAAGGGGTCGGTGGCGACCTCAATGACGGAACCATGATTTTTATCTTGGATCACACGCACGGCATGTCAAAGGGTCGTAGACCTCAATGACGGTGCGCAGATCTTTCGATCTTGGTTCGGCATGTCAAGGGGTCGGTGGCGACCTCAATGACGGAACCAAAAGGGTGATCTAGGATTGCACGCACGGCATGTTCGAAGGGTCGTAGACCTCAATGACGGTGCGCGGATCTTTCGATCTTGGTTCGGCATGTCAAGGGTCGGTGGCGACCTCAATGACGGAACCAAAAAGGGCGATCTTGGATCGCACGCACGGCATGTCAAAGGGTCGTAGACCTCAATGATGGTGCGTGGATCTTTCGATCTTGGTTCGGCATGTCAAGGGGTCGGTGGCGACCTCAATGACGGAACCAAAAGGGCGATCTTGGATTGCGACGCACGGCATGTCAAAAGGTCGTAGACCTCAATGACGGTCGCGGATCTTTCGATCTTAGTTCGGCATGTCAAGGGGTCAGTGGCGACCTCAATGACGGAACCAAAATGGCGATCTAGGATCGCACGCACGGCATGTTAAAGGGTCGTAGACCTTAATGACGGTGAGCGATCTTTCGATCTTAGTTCGGCATGTCAAGGGGTCGGTGGCGACCTCAATGACGGAACCAAAAGGGCGATCTTGGACGGCACGCACGGCATGTCAAAGGGTCGTAGACCTCAATGACGGAACCAAAATGGCGGTCTTGGCGCTTAGGGGAAGAGACTGCGTTTGGTCCATATCACATTCTTTGCGTCGTTCACATATACATGGGAGAAAAAGATGGAACAACAACAGAAAGACTAATTTTCGTCAGTAAATAAAATACAATTTTAGGAGTGTGAGAGATTACTGGTAGTATTGCTTCAAGTGCTCTGCATTCCAAGGGTGGGGCAGCCTTCTTCCCTCTGAAGTCTCGAGGTGATAAGCGCCAGGTCGGTTGCATTCTACGACCCTATATGGCCCTTCCCAATTTGGAGCCAGCTTTCCATCCATGCGTTCCTTACTTGCCAAAGTGACTTTCCTGAGTACCCAGTCGCCAACTTTGAACTTTCGAAGTTTGACCCTCCGGTTGAAGTACTGGGCTGCCTTCTGACGATACGAGGCCATCACAATTTCTGTTTGGTCTCGTCTTTCATCCAAGAGGTCTAGTGACAGCTTCAATCCTTCGTCGTTTAGCTCAGGATCGTATTTCTGGACGTGAAGACTTGTTAGCTCCATTTCTATCGGGACGACAGCTTCTGACCCAAAGGCGAGGCCAAAAGGAGTATCCCCCGTAGGGGTTCTTTTGGTGGTTCTGTAGGCCCATAGGACTTCATGTAATTGCTCGGCCCAAGCACCCTTCCTGTCTTCAAGCTTCTTCTTCAGTATCTTGAAAATGGTCTTGTTTGTAGCTTCCACCTGTCCATTAGCTTGTGGGTGCCCCGATGAAGAGAAATAGTTCTTAACTTTAAGGCCTTCACACCAGTCTCGGAAGGCTTGACAATCAAAATGCTTCCCGTTATCTGTGACGAAGGCATGGGGAAGGCCATATCTACAAATTATCGATCTCCATAGGAACTTAGTGATGTTCTGAGAGGTGATGTGCACGAGGGCTTCTGCTTCCACCCATTTGGTAAAGTAGTCGACTGCTACTACTACGAACTTGACACCTCCTTTTCCGGGTGGTAGAGGACCGACAATGTCCACCCCCCACATGGAGAAGGGCCACGGAAATGTGATTGAAGTGAGCTCTTCAGGTGGGCTCTTCTAGTCGTTGGTAAACTTCTGACACTTATCACATGCTCTTACCATTTCCATGGACTGCTGATACATCTTAGGCTAGTAATATCAGGCTCTGATGGCCTTATGGGCTAGGATACGTCCATTGGAATGACTACCACATACCCCTTCATGAATCTCCTTCAGAGCATAGTCGGCTTCGTCTTGGGATAGACATTTGAGGAGCGGCAGGATGAGGCCCCGTCGATAAATGGATCCATCGACGACAGTGTACTTAGAAGCCTTTAAACGTATCTTGGTAGCGACTTTTTGGTCTGTCGGGATTTGGCCTTCCGTAATGTATCTGAATATCTCCCTGGCCCATTCTGGCGGGTCTCGTACCACGTACACTTGGGGGCCGCCCAGGATGGCCGGTGAAGGCAGTAGCCGAACCTGTTCTTCGGAGCCCTCAGGCTTTTCTTCTTGCACTAACCCAATTCAGGCAAGTCTGTCCGCCTCCAGATTCTCTTCTCTAGAAACCTTCTTCACATGGAAATGTGCAAACCGAGTTGCCAGCTCCTTGACCTTCATAAGATACTTCCTCATCCTTTCCCCTTTCGCTTCGTATTCGCCCAGGATATGGCATGCTATTACACGCGAATCAGTATGAACTTCAACATTTTCAGCTCCAAGCTCGCGAGCAATTGTCAAGCCTGCTATCACGGCTTCATATTCTGCTTCATTGTTGGTGGTTTTGAAGTCCATTCGGATGGCGTGTTTAATCTTCTGACCTTCTGGGGTCATTAGAACTACGCCAGCCTCACTCCGTCTCTTCGTCGCCGACCCATCTACATAGATCTTCTAGAGGTTATTAGTTGGTTGACCTCCCTGGTTGCTAGGGCTCGTGAACTCTGCTATGAAGTTGGCCAACGCTTGGCCGTTTATAGCTGGCCTAGGCAAGTATTCGATATTGAACTCACCCAATTCCACTGCCCAGTTTACTAGGCGTCCCGAGGTGTCGGGCTTGAACAGAACTCTTTTCAAAGGGTGGTCGGTCAACACCCGAACTGTGTGGACTTGAAAGTAAGGCCTCAATTTCCTTGCCGAAGTTACTAACGCGAGGCTAGTTTTTCAATATGCGGGTATCTGCTTTTAGCACCTCGGAGAGCTCTGCTGGTGTAGTATACTGGTTTTTGCACTCTTTGGTCCTCTCTTATCAGAACCGAACTAACAGCGGAGTTGGACACCGCGAGATAGACGTAGAGTGGCTCATCTTCTATCGTTCGGCTAAGTAACGGAGGGTTAACTAGGTAGCTCTTCAATTGCTGGAAGGCTTCCTCACATTCTTCCCCCCAAACGAAGGTCTTCTTCAAGATCTTGAAGAAGGGTAGGCACTTATCCGTGGATCTAGAGATGAACCTGTTAAGGGTAGCTATCCGTCCGGTGAGCCGTTGAAGCTGCTTTGTGTTCTGGGGGGACTCAATCTCCAAGACCGCTTTTATTTCTCTGAGTTGGCTTCAATGCCCCGATCCGAGACCATGAAGCCTAGTAACTTCCTAGAAGATACGCCGAAGGCACACTTGGCAGGGTTAAGTTTCATCTTGTAGCGTCTTAGAACGCTGAAGGTTTCTGCCAGGTCAGCTAGGTGATCATCAGATTTCAAGCTCTTGACTAGCATGTCATCTACGTATACCTCCACGTTCCTCCCAATTTGGCATTTGAACATCGCGTTTACTAGGCGCTGATAGGCTGCACCAGCGTTTTTCAATCCAAAAGGCATTACCTTATAACAATACAACCCCCTATCTGTGATGAATGAGGTGGCCTCTTGATCGAACTTATGCATCCGGATCTGATTATAACCTGAGAAAGCATCCATGAAGCTCAATAGGTTGTGGCCTGAAGTGGAGTCGACCAGGAGATCGATTCTTGGAAGTGGGAAGCTGTCTGTAGGGCAAGCCTTATTGAGGTCAGTAAAATCTACGCACATCCTCCACTTAGCCGTAGGTTTCTTGACCATCACTACGTTAGCCAACCAATCAGGGTAATGGACCTCCCTGATGAAATTCGCATCCCTCAGCTTGTCCACTTCTTCAGCTATGGCTTTGTTTCGCTCGGGGGCGAAGTTTTTTTTCTTCTGCTTGACCGGCTTTGCAGCAGGGTCTATATTCAACCTGTGTGAGATAATGGCAGGGTCAATTCCAGGCATATCTTCATGCGACCAGGCGAACACGTCAAGTTTTTTTTTCAAGAATTCCGAAAGCGCAACTCTTGATTCTTCCGGCAACTGTGACCCAATCTTCACTACGCAATCCGGGCCATCCACGGCTACTTCTACCAGGTCCTCGTTCAGTTCCACCCTCGGCGTCACGCCCTCATCTTTTATCCCGTGGTAAACAGGGAGTGTTTCTCTGGCTCGAGGTTCTTTAAGAGTCAGATTATAGCATTGACGAGCTTCCTGTTGATTTCCCTTTACCACCCCCACTCTGTGGTCGGTAGGAAACTTCATTTTCAAGTGATAGGTGGACGTCACAGCCATTAGCTTATTCAGGGTCGGCCTTCCTACTATAGCATTATAGGCCGAGGGTCTGTCAACGACCAGGAAGTCTGTCATAACAGTCTTCTGTCTAGGCGCGGAACCTGCTGTGAGTGGGAGGGAAATCGTCCCTACTGGGAGGACCTTTTCTCCTGTAAAGCCCACCAAGGGCGTGGGAGCCGGAGCCGGAGCCACTCGTTTCTGTTCGATCTTCATTTTCTCGAAGGCAGGAAGGAATAGGATGTCAGCTGAGCTTCCATTATCGACTAGAACACGGTGGATGTTGAAATTTCCTATCATCAGGGTCACCACTAATGCATCATCATGGGGGTAAAAGACCCCTTCTTCATCCTTCAAAGAGAACGTGACAGTGACCAGCTCTGTCTTGCGGGCCTTCAAGGGTCGTTCGAGGGAGAATACTTCTTCAGAAGGTAGTCTCCTGGCGTAGCCTCCTTGAGCTGGAGGAGCCACCAGCTACGAAACCGCCGGCGATAGTGTGGATCTCTCCAACGGGATCTCGATCCTTTTCGGACCCTGCTCGTCGGCGGACATTGCGATCATCGTGGCTCCCTGCTTCGCTGTCGGATCGGCGGTGCCTGGTTTCACTATTAGTCCTGTAATTATCCGCGCGACCTCGGCGTTTGGAGGGAGTGGCTGGACGACGACAGTCGTCATACGATAGAGCATGGTCATGATGACGTCGTTCGTTGCGCGGTTTGTCATACTTCGTGCGCCGGTTAGCTGCTACAAACCGGGCTAGTTTTCCTCATTTGATCATTCTTTCTATTTCCATCCGTAGGGAGACGCAATCCTCGGTTTCATGGCCGTGGTCTTGATGGTAGTCACAGTACTTATGCACATTTCGTTTTTCTGAGGGGACCTGCATTTTCTCGGGTTGTCTCAAATCTGGATCCTTCCGAATCTGCATGAATATTTTCGCTACCGTCGTGTTTAACGAGGTAAACTCGTGTTTCCGTTCGGTTATGGACTTTTTCTTCTCAGGTAGCTTCGCAATCTTCTTCGAATTTTTCCCATGGCTGGAACCTCCCTCTCCCCTGCAGAATTCTTTCTTCTTGGTATGTTCCTTTGGCTTTGCGTCTCTTTCAGCATACATTCTTATCATCTCTTCTTGATTAATGAACTCTTCAGCTTTCTCCATGAACTCCCGTAGGGTGGTTGGAGTCTTCTTTGCTAGCTCGAGGACAAAAGGTCCCTTATGCCAAAGTCCGTTTATGGCGGCCGTCAAGACCACGCTCTCAGACATCTCTTCTGCCTCCACTCTCTCCTTATTAAACCTCTGAAGGTAGTCCTTGAGAGGTTCGGTTTCCCCCTGCTTTAGCGCAAGCATGTACTGTAGGGTGTTCTTGCGTCTCTTCGACGCGAGGAACTGTGTGAGGAAGATCTTTGCTAAGTCCTCGAAACTATCTATAGAGCTAGCGGGAAATCCCCCAAACCATTCTTGAGTGCTGCCCTCTAGAGTGAGGGGGAATGCACGACAGGCTATCTCGTCCGTCGTGGCATGTAAATCTATATGGATGGGCCTTGTAGGACTTTAGGTGGCCAACGGGGTCGCCCGTCTCGTCATAAGGCTTAACGGGAGGGACTTTGAATCTTCTGGGGACAGGATGGCTCATTATACGTGGAGTAAAGACTGAGCGGGCACGTTGAATGATGGAATCAACCGCGGACTGCTTTCTTCCCATATCACGAAGCACCGCGTCATATTTAGCCTCCAAATCCCTTATTAGGGCATGGACATCCCCTTGCAGGGGTGGAGGATTAGCCTGAATGTATCCTGGCTCGAGGTTCTGATGGTTCCTCCCTTCAAAGTCTAAACGGTGTCCAGCATCCTTCCCCAGGCGATGCTCGTGCTGGGGATGGTGGCGGCGCTGTCTGTTGTTTACATGGTCTCCACTTGAACCCTCGGGCGGGCGTTGGTCGCCCGCTTGTACACGCTCATTTCTTTGCCACGTAGTCGGCTCCTCCCTAACGGGGCTTTCTCCTTCCATTTGGCGGTGGCCACCCTGATGATCTTCTGTTCGCAAGCCTTCACTGCGCATATACTCTTCCTCGTCAGGGCTGGTCTCATCGGAGTCTTCTTCAGAGTACTCCTGTCCTTCTACATATACTCTGCCGCGAGCGCTGGGGTAAAGCTGGCGAACAAGGGATGTGTTTCTACGCTTGAGAGCTTCTATTTCTCTGGCCATTCGTTGCATTTGGGCTTCTGGAGTCTGGGAGGTGGCTCCCGCCGGTGGAGTTTGGAAGGCGGCGGATTTTCCCTTGTCCACATGGGGAGTTTCTGGAATGAAGGTCCGGGGGTCTACTTGTTCCCCCCGCTGGCCAGGGGGAGTTTGCGAAGTAACTTGGACGTCCATCACAGTCGGATTGGTTTTGTAGCAAGAACGAAATCGTTTCCCACAGACGGCGCCAAACTGTTAGAACAGTTTCAATCCCGACTTCTCGTGGACCTAAGAACAAAGAGAAAGTTAGACACAAAAGCTTGCCGGGGTTGCCGGCGGGGAATAGCTCCGATGCCTAAGTCAACTTTAGATCTTTGAGAGTTTTTCTAAGATAAAGACTTAGGATATTTTCTTTTTGGATTCTGTTACCTACCTCCCCTGCCGAACTTCTTCTCTCTTTTATATAGTGGCGGACCCCCCGAGGCTCATTTAATGAGCCTCTGCCACGGGGCCCTAAGCTCCCCATTATCTTCTATGCCCATAAGGGCCATTAATGATCCTTCCACATGTCGCATACACATTGGTCCACGACACTCGAACTTCTGTCCGCTTGTCACGTCAATCGCCATCCCGAAGGGCAGGTGAACCTTGAAATAAGCGGGGGAGGCAACCGATGTCGGCCGCCTTAAATGCGAGCCATAATGGACCTTGTCCTTTCTTCATCAAAGACCATTACATCTTTTATCTAACAAGCCGAACTTTGAGGGATGGAAGGCTCCTTAATATATTAACCAAGCCTTATAGCGAAGGTCGGTAGATATCTTGGTTCGGGCTCTTCACGCGCGGGCTGATAAAACAAAAGGGGATATGGGCCTACACGTGTATTCCAAGCCCAACCCCCAACAATATTGATAGCTAAAAACACAAAAAATTTATCTTTTTTCTTAACCTACAACAAATGGGTGTGTATAAATACTGCTAATCCAGATTAACAATACAAAATACAAAAGTCAAACAATCGTTAAACTGCAACAAACGGCATGAATATGAGTATTAGTAATTCAGATTAATATTATAAAACACAAAAGTTCAACAAAAAAAATTGATTTCAATGATAATGAAGTGGAGAGAGAGAGAGAGAGAGAGAGAGAGAGAGAGAGAGAGAGAGAGAGAGAGAGAGACGTTTATCCATAGATATTGATAGTAAAACCATAAAAAAATTTATCTTTTTCTTAAACACAACAATGGGTGGGTATAAATATTGCTAATCCATAATTAACAACTACAAAACCAAAGTTAAACTGCAACAAACAGGTATGAATATGAGTATTGGTAATTTCAGATTAACAATACAAAACACAAAAGTCCAACAAAAAAAAATTGATTTCAATGATAACGAAGTGGACATCTGATAATGACAGTGGAGAGAGAGAGATGTGATATCATTGATATTGATAGCTAAAAACACAAAATTTTATCTCTTTTTTAAACTACAACAAATGGGTGGGTATAAATATGTAATCCAGATTAACAATACACAAACACAAAAAGTCAAACAATTGTTAAATACAACAAACAGCATGAATATAAGTATTAGTATTCAGATTAACATATAAAACACAAAAGTTCAATTGACTTCAATGATAATGAAGTGGAGAGTGATAATAAAGTGGAGAAAGAGAGAGAGACGAGAGAAGAGAGAGAGAGAAGAGGAGAGAGAGAGGAGAGAGAGAGAGAGAGACGTGATATCATAGATATTGATAGCTTCACAAAAAAATTATCTTTTTTCTTAAACTACAACAAATGGGTGGCTATAAATATTGTTAATTCAGATTAACAATACAAAATACAAAAGTCAAACAATTGTTAAACTGCAACAAACGACATAGAGTTTGAGTATTGCTAATCCAGATTAACAATACAAAATACAAAAGTCAAACAAAAATATACTATAATATTCTATTAGCCCACTAAAAATTCAAAAATTAAAAATAAACAACCTACAAATAAAATACAGTTGACATCGAATTACAATTTTTTTGAAAGGGTTGTGTTATTCTTAATTTCTTATCAAAGGCACCAAACCTTAGTTTAATATCTATATATTGATAGCTAAAAACACAAAAAAAATTATCTTTTTCCTTAAACTGCAACAAACAGGTATGAATATTGCTAAATATCCACACAATTTATTATCTTAATTTTGAAGTTGCAATTTTTATCAAATAACAAACATATAAATAGAATACAACAATAGTTTCATATCTATATATTGATAGCTAACAAATATAAAAAAAAATGTTCAATGGCAACAAACGACATAGAGTATGAGTATTGCTAATCCAGATTAACAATACAAAATACAAAAGCCAAACAAAAATACACTATAATATTTTATTAGCCCACTAAAAATTCAAAAATTAAAAATAAACAACCTACAAATAAAATACAGTTAACATCGAATCACAATTTTTTGAAGAGAATTGTGATATTCTAACCAAAGGGATAAAACATTAATTTCATAGATATTGATAACTAAAAACATAAAAAATGTATCTTTTTTCTTAAACTACAACAAATGAGTGGGTATAAATATTGCTAATCCAGATTGACAATACAAAATACAAAAGTCAAGCAATCGTTTAACTGCAACAAACGGCATGAATATGAGTATTGGTAATTCAGATTAATAATACAAAACACAAAAGTTCAACAACAAAAAATTAATTTCAATGATAATGAAGTGGAGAGTAATAATGAAGTGGAGAGAGAGACAGACAGAGAGAGAGAGAGACGTGATATCATAGATATTGATAGCTAAAAACACAAAAAATTTATCTTTTTTCTTAAACTACAACAAATCGGTGGGTATAAATATTGCTAATTCAGATTAACAATACAAAACACAAAAGTCAAACAATCATTAAATTGCAACAAACGATAGGAATATGAATATTGGTAATTCAGATTAACAATACAAACCAC
>FXXK01000443.1:156048-183624 GCA_900184695.1 Betula pendula
TAAAAACACAAAAATTTTATTTTTTTCTTAAATTACAACAAATGGGTGGGTATAAATATTGTTAATCCAGATTAACAATACAAAACACAAAAGTCAAACAATTGTTAAACTGCAACAAACGGCATAAATATAAGTATTAGTAATTCAGATTAACAATACAAAACACAAAAGTCCAATTGACTTCAATGATAATGAAGTGGATAGTGATAATAAAGTGGAGAGTGATAATAAAGTGGAGAGAGACAGAGAGAGAGAGAGAGAGACGTGATATCATAGATATTGATAGCTTCACAAAAAAATTATCTTTTTTCTTAAACTACAACAAATGGGTGGGTATAAATATTGTTAATCCAGATTAACAATACAAAATACAAAAGTCAAACAATCGTTAAACTGCAACAAATGACATAGAGTATGAGTATTGCTAATCCAGATTAATAATACAAAATACAAAAGTCAAACAAAAATACACTATAATATTCTATTAGCCCACTAAAAATTCAAAAATTAAAAATAAACAACCTACAAATAAAATACAGTTGACATCGAATTACAATTTTTTTGAGAGGGTTGTGTTATTATTAATTTCTTATCAAAGGCATCAAACCTTAGTTTAATATCTATATATTGATAGCTAAAAACACAAAAAAATTATCTTTTTCCTTAAACTGCAACAAAAAGGTATGGATATTGCTAAATATCNTATATTGATAGCTAAAAACACAAAAAAATTATCTTTTTCCTTAAACTGCAACAAAAAGGTATGGATATTGCTAAATATCCACACAATTTATTATCTTAATTTTGAAGTTACAATTTTTATCAAAGAACAAACATATAAATAGAATACAACAATAGTTTCATATCTATATATTGATAGCTAACAAATATATATAAAAAAAAAAAAATTGTTCAATTGCAATAAACGACATAGAGTATGAGTATTGCTAATCCAGATTAACAATACAAAATACAAAAGCCAAACAAAAATACACTATAATATTCTATTAGTCCACTACAAATTCAAAAATTAAAAATAAACAACCTACAAATAAAATACAGTTGACATCGAATTACAATTTTTTGAAGAGAATTGTGATATTCTAATCAAAGGGATAAAACATTAATTTCATAGATATTGATAACTAAAAACATAAAAAAATATATCTTTTTTCTTAAACTATAAAAAATGGGTGGGTATAAATATTGCTAATCCAGATTAACAATACAAAAGTCAAACAATCGTTAAATTGCAACAAACAGCATGAATATGAGTATTGGTAATTCAAATTAGCAATACAAAACACAAAAGTTCAACAAAAAAAAATTGATTTCAATGATAATGAATTGGAGAGAGAGAGAGAGAGAGAGAGAGAGACGTTATCATAGATATTGATAGCTAAAAAACACAAAAAAATTATCCTTTTTTCTTAATACTACAACAAATCGGTGGGTATAATATTGTTAATCCAGATTAACAATACAAAACAAAAAGTCAAACAATCATTAAACTGCAACCAAACGATATGGAATATATGAATATTGGTAATTCCAAATTAACAATACAAACCACAAAAGTCCAACAACAAAATTGATTTTAATGATAATGAAGTGGAGAGAGAGAGAGAGAGAGAGAGAGAGAGAGAGAGAGAGAGAGAGAGACGTGATATTCATAGATATTGATAGCTAAAGACACAAAAAATTTATCTTTTTTCTTAAACTAACAACAAATGGGTGGGTATAAAATATTGCAATGCAAATTAACCAATACAGAACACAAAAGTCAAATAATCGTTAAACTGCAACAAAAATGGCATGAATAATGAGTATTGGTAATTCAGATAATATAACAAAACCAAATCCAAAAAAAAAAAATTGATTTCAATGATAATGAAGTGGAGAGTGGAATAATGAGTGGAAAGAGAGAGAGAGAGAAGAGAGAGAGATGAGAGAGACGTGATATCATCAGATATTGGATAGCTAAAAACACAAAAAATTAATTTTTTCTTAAACTACAACAAAATGGTGAGTATAAATATTGTTAATTCAGATTAACAATACAAAACAAAAAGTCCAAACAATCATTAAACTACAACAAACGAATGAATATGAGTATTGGTAATTCAGATTAAACAATACAAAACACCAAAAGTCCAACAAAAAAATTGATCATTTCATGATACTTAATGAAGTAGAGGAGAGGAGAGAGACGTGATATATATAAAGAGAGACAAAAGTGGAGAGAAAAAAAGAAAAAGAAAAAAAAGAGTAGAATGGAAGAGAAAAAAAAGGAAAAAAAAGAAAAGAGATAGACGTGGAGATAAAAGTGGAGAGAAAAAGAAGGAAAAAAAAAATTAAATCACCGGTTCACTCTTAAAATATCGGTTTTATGGCTTAAAATTATGGGTTCAAGCTACATGTCGCAATTTTAGAGTACTTCGTTTGGTGATCGACTATTATATATATATATATAATATATATAATATATATATATATATATATATTATATATATATATTAGATAACGTACAGTTGAATCTTGATGGAAAAATATGTATTATATCTTTTTTTTTTCTTCAGGAAAATGGTAGTTAATTTGTGCAGTAAAATGTAAATAAAAAACAAATAAATAAGAATATCATGAAGCCCAGTTAGCTAGCTTTGTAGACGCCACCTTACAAAAAAAAAAAAAAGCGTTATAGACTTCACAGTATACGTAGCAAGAAAAGATAGTAAGTGGGAAGATGCATCACCTGCCTAACGTACAAAACAAAGAGATGAGCTACTACAAATACCCCATAAGCTTATCTTAAACCATAAAACCAACAGAAAAACCATAAACTTCCAAAAAAATAGGCGTCAACGAATACCGGAAACAAGTCACCAAACATGACAAAGAGGTAATTTCATCTGTAACAACAATGTTTTAATATGAGCCTGAGATCGTAGTGACAAAGAGGTAATTTCATCTGTAACAACAATGTTTTAATATGAGCCTGAGATCGTAGTGAGTAGTGAAACATCCTTAACACTCACCCTTTCTTTTGCTGATCTTCATTTATTTCAAACTCTTTTCTTCAGGATTGCAGTTGTAACGGGGGCCAACAAAGGGATAGGATTTGGAATATCTAAGCAGCTAGCTTCAAATGGGGTCACGGTGATATTAACTGCCAGAGATGTGAAAAGGGGCAATGAAGCTGTTGAAAAGCTCAAGGCTGCTGGCGAGGGACACTCCGATGTGATTTTTCATCAACTTGATGTGTCGGTCCCAGCCAGCGTTTCTTCTCTTTCAGATTTCATCAAAACCCAATTCGGGAAGCTTGACATACTGGTACATAGTCTAACTCTCCATGAATTTAGATACGGTGTAAGAAACTGCTCGTATTACATACGTAGCTTATATGAGAAGGTAGGTGAACCTCGCATTTATTCATCAAACTGTTCGAACACCTGTCCGAATAAGTGCGTGACCCACCTACCCTTTCACATTATCTGCTCATATATATTGCATGTCCCTATCTTTGGTAGCATACTTTGATTCTATTGGAAGATGACTTTGACTTGTGTAAATGGGAATATGAAAATTCATAGGGATCGAGATATATATATATGTCCTATAGCTTGACCAGGTCTGGCAAGTCATAGCATGGAAATAGTCTTCTGAGAGGATGATAATATATGTATATATATTAATTATATATACCTTTCTAACCATTAAAGACCAATTTAGCTAGATAAAATCTTGCTTCTTCTTATCCCCTCTTTTAGCACTCTGATATTGAAATTATTTCAAATTGCAGATAAATAATGCAGGGAATGCTGGATCCATAATCAACGCAGAGGATCCAGAGGGCTTAAAACAAGGGTATGCTGAAGTAAGTTTCTCAATGTAATATAATCTCTATCAGCGTTTTAAATTGAGAGCTTAATCTAGAAATTTGAAGTACTTACTGCAAGAATAGGAAAAAAAAAAAAGAAGAAGAAGAGATAAGTACTTACTGCGCGCAAGATAAAGCGTAAAAGCATGGAAATGTAGACTCTAATATATAGTATAATGTTTTCTTTCCCACATTGTAGCCAGGAAACAAAGTCTCCTAAGTGAAAAAAAAAAATAATAATAAAAAAAATAAAAAATAAAGGGACAAAGTTTTGCTCCAAAATTGATTGGAGCAAATTTCTTAAATCTAGTCTATTAAATTGACATATGTCTTTAGAATATGTGATTCTCACATGCACTAAGAACATATACCACATGTTCTAAGAACAATTTAATAGATTGAGTTGAAGAAATTTCCTTCAACCTAACTTGAAGGAAAACTTTGTCCAAAATAAAATAGTATTCAAATGATTTTAAACCTACGTATATATATGCTGAATCATGATTTACCACTGCATACAATGATACAGGTTATTGGTGCAAATGCCGAATCCTTGGAGACAGTTTTTAAGCAAACTTTCGAAACTGGCTCGGATTGTATAAGAACAAATTATTATGGGAACAAGCTAGTGAGCAAAGGACTAATTCCACTTCTTCAATTATCCAATTCAGCAAGAATAATAAATGTCTCCTCCACCTTCGGACAGCTAAAGGTACAATATTATACATAAGAAATTAAGCAGTCATTTTTAGTTATGTCATTGGTGTTTGTTAAATTATCACTTATTTCAAAGTTTACTCATGAGCTCAAATTCTGCCTTAATTAGTAAAATGAGGATCAATATGTGAAACATTTAATTGAAATTGGAGGTGATCAATGACGGGTACAAGGTTTGAATTTAAGACCTTAATTTGCTTTGATACCATGTTAAATCTTACTAATTCCAAATGCTGAAATTGATCATAAAAAAATGGATTAATCTAATCATTTAATTTATATTCTAACAATACTAATAACAATGAAATTTCAGTGGATCTCAAATGAGAATGCAAGAAAGGAGCTAGAAGATGTAGATGGCCTCACCGAAGAGAAAGTGGACAAGGTGGTGGAAAGGTTCTTAGAAGACATCAAGGAAAATTTGATACAAGTCAAAGGCTGGCCTGCAAATTTATCTGCTTATATTGTCTCCAAGGCAGCTTTGAATGCTTACACAAGGGTTCTAGCTAAAAAGTATCCCAACATTGCCATTAACGCAATTAATCCCGGCTATGTCAAGACGGATATTAATCACAACACCGGGATCTTGACGATTGAAGAAGGAGCAAAAGGTCCTGTCATGCTTGCTTTGATGCCTGAAGGTGGACCTTCCGGCCTCTTCTTTGATGAGACAAAAGTGTCAACCTTTAACTGATAACTAGTGCAAGTGATGTAGTTTCTCATTTTCATGTTACATTTTGTAGTAATTTCTTCGGTTTTTGCATTGTTTTACTTGTCACTTACTTTGACTAAAAGTTTTCTATGTTATGTATTGTGAATCTCTTAATTAATTTCAAGTGAAATAGGTTACTTTATAGTTTAAATTAAATTTTACAGAGAATCGGGACCTCATACAATTAATTACCCGAATTGTATGCAATTTAGGCAATCCCCACAAAGGGGGCTCCCATCTGTCCCGGGCAGCCTGGGGTGTGAGGTTCACCTGCCTGAGACAGGTGGGTCTCTAATGCATCACACATAAACTTTGATACCAATTGATGCAGCGTAAATATAGTGGATCGATCACCAAAACAACAATACTAGACTAACAATTCTTCCCAAAATAAAAAACAAATCAAGAATTTGAGGTTAAAAAAAAACTAGCTAAGAGGACAAAGGTCCAGCCTAAGCAGTTGCAGCTACAGGTGTGAATTTCAGAGTTGTGAACTTTCCTAGTTACTTCTTGATCATATCTAACTTTTTTTGTCATCATGATATCTAAGCATAAAAATGTTTGCTTTTAGTAAGAGCTGCTCAAACCCACCATTAATATTCAAGAAAGTAAGAAAATAAAGGCTTTTTAGTACAAGATGGCAAAAGGTAATGATTAAACTGAAATGACTAAATGGACAAAATGATTCCAAGACTTAAATACTCGTGTCATACGGCATGCTCACACAAGCATATGTCTAACCCTTCAAATCGCAAGCGCTAATCCCACAAGGGAATTTACAAGATCAAACCCTATAAATTTGAGTCAGCCATCTCGATTTCGTCTTACCCTAAGGTTTTGTGTCTAGTTAAATTAGGTTTAATCAGGATTCAGACGGAATCAAATATGTTTTTCTTTAGTATGCGGAATGATTATTCCATTAAAAAAAATTATTAGCTTTTATTAGGAATGAAAAAATGTTGAATAGAACAGTCTTGGTGTTAGACTATATGATAAGGTTATAACACTTAAAATAGTTATTCTCATTGCCCATGAGGAAATGTATATTTCTTAAATTAAGGAATTTGCATTTCTTCATGGGCAATGAAAATGACTATTTTATTCCATCACTTTCCACATTTTCAATAAAAATTATTAATTTTCTTAATGAAATAGTCATTTCGTATACCAAACGTAACTTAAGTTTCAATACCAATGCAAGTAATGAATCCTTCTCAATGGGTATAGAAACTGATCAGCCTATGACCTAATGACATAGCCAAAAAATTATTATTATGGGCGTTGAATTAAAAATTTAATAAACATAATTTAAAAAAGAAATGAAATAATTTATCATACAATATGTGTATCACAAAAATTATATTTATAAAAGTCCATAAATCTGTACTAAAATTGATAAGTTAACAACGAAATTTGTCAACACTAGTACAAAAAGATAGAAATACAGAAAGTCTAAAATTGCGGTCTACGTATAGTACTTTTGGAACAAGTGGCTCATATTTTCTCAATCACTAAGACATTTAATAGTGAAATATAACCGCACTCTCCCGGTAGACGTAGGCACATTGCTGAACCACGTAAAGCCTTGTCTCAATTTTCTCTTTCTCTCTCTCTCTCTCTTCGATTCCATATTATTCATCATTGTTGTGCACGGTAACAACTTTTAGAAAAACAAAATCTACAAGTATTGAGTCTGAAATTAAGCTATCAACAATTTTTCTTTCAATATAGATAACTAAATTATTTACAAGAAATTCATAAACTATTTAATTTTTTACGAAGTCTTATTTTAACAACTTTCATCGTTAATTAAAAATGATCGCTTGGTAGTCATTGTAGACAAAAAGAGTCAAAACAAGACGAATCAATCTATCATCGACATCAACTACTCTAAACCACTTGATAATAGCACAAATTAAACCACAAAACCCTAGAACTCAATACAACAACTATGAAAGTCTAAGAATTTATTAGGGAAAAATGTAAAATTGGTCCCTGTGGTTGGCCTAAATTACAGATTACTCCATGTGGTATAAGAAAAAACTCAGAGGTCCATGTAGTTGGCTAAAATAACAAATTACTCTCTGAAGCAAATTTTCATCATTCATTTTAACAGAAACCGTTAGTCTGCCATATCAGACCAATAGGAATGCGACACATGACATTTCAAACTAATAAAAAATATTATTAAAATATAAAATTATAAAAAACTCATAAATTAAATTTTTTAAATAAAAAAATAATAAGAAGAAAATGAAAGGAAGTTGGCGGCAGCCACCCCTTGCTCATGGGGGTGGCCACGCGCCACACCGACATCATCTGGGGGCTAGGGGTGGCTCGTGGCCACCCCAAATGACATCAGGGTGACGCACGGCACCCTAGATGGCGTCGGGATGGCACGCGGCCACCCCCATGAGCAGGGGGTGGCTCACAGGCCACCCTAACAGAATCTATGGGTGGTCTTCGGGCCACCCCCACTGTTGGGAGGGCTGCCACCAGCCACCAACAAAGGGGTGGCTGCCAGCAATCCCCTTTTATTTATTTTTTTAGAATTTAATTTATGAATTTTTTTATATATTTTTTTATTAGAAATGCTATGTGTCGCGTTTCTATTGGTCTAACGGGCAGATTAACGGTTTTTTGTTAAAATGACTAATGAAAATTTTCTTCAAGAAATGGTTTGTTATTTTGTTTAACCATAGAGACTTCTAAGTTTTTTTTTTATACCACATGCAGTAATATGTAATTTAGGCCAACCATATTAACCAATTTTACATTTTTTTCCAATTTATTAATTGAAAGTTTTAGATTGAAAGCGATCATTCATACCTCGAAGTCTTTGAGAATTGTAAGTCCCATCGATTAGATAGAGGGGGAGAGAGAGAGAGAAAAAAAGGTTGGATATGATATAAAAACAGTAAAGAATGTTCATATAGAGTAGAAGAGCTAGTTCCTTTGACCGAGTACTACAATGTCTTTGAGTCCAAGGTTTTATGTAAATTAATATAACAGTTCAATCTAGACGGAAAAATATTATATCTTTTTTTTTTTCTTGTTTGTGGTGGTAAAATGTAATTAATAATACAATAAATAAGAATCATGAAAACCAGTTAGCTAGTATATATAGACGTCACACTATACGTAGCAAGTGGGAAGATGTCACTGCGGCACTGCCTACGTAGAAAACCCAGAGATGAGCTACTATAAATACCCCATAAACTTACCTTCAACCATAAAACCAAGAGCAAATTAAACGGCCATAAACTTCCATAATATTAGTCGTCAACGAATACCGGAAACAAGTCAGCAAACATGACAAAGAGGTGATATGAGCCTGAGATCGTAGTGAGTAGTGAAACATCCTCAACACTCATGCACCCTTTCTTTTGCTGATCTTCATTTAATTCAAACTCTTTTCTTCAGGATTGCAGTTGTAACGGGGGCCAACAAAGGGAGAGGATTTGAAATATGTAAGCAGCTAGCTTCAAATGGGGTCACGGTGATATTAACTGCTAGAGATGTGAAGAGGGGCAATGAAGCGCTTGAAAAACTCAAGGCTGCTGGATTCTCTGATGTGATTTTTCATCAACTTGATGTGTCGGTCCCAGCCAGCATTTCTTCTTTTTCAGGTTTCATCAAAATCCAATTTGGAAAGTTCGACATACTGGTACATAATCAACTTTCCATTTGTAATTAGTTGTTCATATTACACACATAATTTATGTGAGAGGATAAGTGGACCTCGCATCTATTTGAACTGTCTAAATACCTGTTTGAATAAGTGAATGACACACCTACCCTCTACATTATCTACTCATATTGCATGACCCAATCTTTGATAGCATACTTTGATTCTATTAGAGCATTCTCATCCGGCTCCCTACTATAGGGATATCCCTATAGTAGGGAGCCAAAATGGATTTTTGACCATTTTATTGCTCACATCCGGCTCCCTACTTTGAGGAAAAAAGTAGGGAGCATGAAATGGCTCCCTACTAGTAGGGAGCCATTTCACTCCCTACTCTTCTTTTTTATAATAAAATATTAGTTTCTCTCTCCTACTTTTTAATTTTTCTAATTTTATTTGTTTTCTCCTTTTAGAGAAAGAATTAAATTTTTTTAAAAATATTAATATTTAAATGAAAAAGTCAAAGTGGATCCCTAAAGTAGAGAGCCGGATGTAGGTGTTTAGAAAAAGTGGCTCTCTAAAGTAGAGAAAATTGATTTTACTCCCTACTTTGAGGATAAAAATAAGGAGCCGGATGAGAATGCTCTTAGACGATATAACTTTGACATGTGTAGATGGCAATATCAAAATTCGTAGGGATGCATATGTCCTATAGCTTGACCAGGTCATAGCATGAAAAAAAAAAAAAAAAAAAAAAAAAGGATGAATATGGATGAGCCCTTATCCAATAGTCTTATGAGGATGATAACAACAGAAATGTCATTAATCAACCATTAAATTTGAAGGACTTAATATTGATAAAAGTGTGAATCTTACATATCTAATGGCAAATCTTTAAATATAGAAAATAGGAAAAGGATGAGATAACACTAAATAGCAAGTCCCTTATAATAATTATATATATAGACACCTTTCTAATCTATAGTTTGGAATTAAGATGAAATCATGTAGTCTTTTTTTAGATGAACATAAAGTCATTTGCTTGTTGAAAAATAAAGACCATTTAACTCGATGAAATCTTGTTTGTTCTTATCCCCTCTTTTAGTAGTCTGATATTGAAATTGTTTCAAATTGCAGATAAATAATGCAGCGATTACTACAAATGCCGGATCCTTGGAGACAGGTTATAAGCAAACTTTCGAAACTGGCTCGGATTGTATAAGAACAAATTATTATGGGATCAAGCTAGTGAGCAAAGAACTAATTCCACTTCTTCAATTATCCAATTCAGCAAGAAGAATAAATGTCTCCTCCAGCTCCGGACAGCTAAAGGTACAATATTATATATCATAAATTAAGTAGTCATTTTTAGGAAATAGGATCCTCTCCATTTCCTTTGAAATGGAGAGTATCCGGTTAATGAAAAATGAGTGGCGAATGACTAATTCCACTTCTTCAATTATCCAATTAAGCAAGAATAATAAATGTCTCCTCCACCTCCTAACAGCTAAAGGTACAATATTATATATCATAAATTAAGCAGTCAGTTTTAGGAAATAGGATTTTTTTCCATTTTAAAGGAAATTGAGAGTATTCAGTTAATGAAAACTGAGTGGCAAAAGTGTAATAAATTTATAATACTTTTGCCACTCATTTTTCATTAACCGGATACTCTCATTTTCCTTTGAAATAGAGATGATCCGGGTCCCATTTTTAATTATGTCATTGGTGCTTGTTAAATTAATTATCACTTATTCCAAAGTTCACTCTTGGGCTCAAATTCCGCCTTAATTAGTAAAGTGGGGTTCAATATGTAAAATATTTAATTGAAACTAGAGGTGATCAATGACGGGAACAAGGTTTGAACTCAAGACCTTTGTTTTGATACCATGTTAAATCCTATTAATTCTAAATGCTGAAATTGATCATAAAAAATAGGTTAATCTAATCATTTAATTTATATTCTAACAATACTAATAACAATGGAATTTCAGCGGATCTCAAATGAGAATGCAAGAAAGGAGCTAGAAGATGTAGATGGCCTCACAGAAGAGAAAGTGGACAGGGTGGTGGAAAGGTTCTTAGAAGACATCAAGGAGAATTTGATACAAGTCAAAGGCTGGCCTGCAAATGGTTCTGCTTATAGTGTCTCCAAGGCAGCTTTGAATGCTTACACAAGGGTTCTGGCTAAGAAGTATCCCAACATTGCCATTAACGCAGTTAATCCCGGCTTTGTCAATTCAGATTTTAATTACAACAACGGAGTTTTGACGGTTGAAGAAGGAGCAAAAGGTCCTGTCATGCTAGCTTTGATGCCTAAAGGTGGACCTTCCGGCCTATTTTTTGATAAGACGGAAGTGTCGACCTTTTAACTAATAACTGATGCAATACAATGCAATTTGCTCATTTTCATGTTACATTTTGTAGAATTTTCTTCTCTTCTTGCATTGTTTTACTTTTCACTTACATTGAATAAAAGCTTCCTATGTTATGTATTGCGAATCTCTCAATCAATTTCAAGAGAAATAGGTCATTTTACGGTTTAAATTAGATTTCACATAGAATCAGGATCTCCTACAATTAGCTACTCGAATTGCATGCAATTTAGGTAGCCCATAGAGAGGGAGCGCCCACCTGCCTTGTGTAGCCCGGGGTGCGAGGCTCACCTGCCCGGGACAAGCAGGTCTCTAATGCATTGCACATAGACTTTGATACCAATTGATGCAGCGTAGGTGTAGTAGATCGATAACAAAAATAATAATACTAGACTAATTAACAATTCTTTCCAAAACTGAAAACGTATAAATCAAGAATTTGAGGTAGAATAGGTAGAAAACCACCAGCCGAGAGGACAAAGGTCCAGCTTGAGCAGCTGCAGCTACATGTGTAAATTTCAGAGTTGTGGAGTACTTATAAGATACTGCGTGCAATGCTTGTGAGGGTTGGCTGACACTTCCCTTGCTGCTTCTTGAATATATCTAACTTTTTTTGTCATCATGATATCTAGGCATAAAAATGTTTGCTTTTAGTAAGAGCTCCTCAAACCCACCATTAATATTTAAGAAAGTACGAAAATAAAGGCTTTTAAGCACAAGATGAGAAAAGGTAATGATTAAACTGAAATGACTAAATGGACAAAATGACTCCAAAACTTAAATACTCGTGTCACAAGTCAGGAAGAATAAACAGCTAGTAATCAAGACATTACCATAAGTTACTAAGAAAACTTCATATGGCATATGCTCACACAAGCATATGTCTAACCCTTCAAATCGCAAGCACTAATCCCATGAGGGAATTTACAAGATCAATCCCTATAAATTTGAGTCAGCCATCTTGATTTCGTCTTACCCTAAGGTTTTGTGTCCAGTTAAATTAGGTTTAAATGAGGATTTAGACGGAATCAAATTCATTTTCTTTTTTATATGCGAAATGGCTATTCCATTATAAAAAATAAATAGTTTTTATCAGGAATGAAAAAATGTTGAATAGAATAGCCTTGATGTTAGACTATAAGATAAGGCTACAACACTTGGAATAGCTATTCTCATTGCCCATGAGAAAATGCATATTTCTTAAATTAAGGAATAGTCATTTCCTCATAGACAACGAAAATGACTATTTCATTTCACCACTTTCCACATTTTCAATAAAAGTTATTGATTTTTTTTAATGGAATAGTCATTTCGGATACCAAATGCAACTTAAGTTTCAATAACAATGCAAGTAATGAATCCTTCTCGATAGGTATAGAAACTGATCAGCCTAGAACCTAGTGGTAGAGCCAAAAAAATTATTATTATGGGGGTTGAATTAAAAATTTAATAAACATATATAGAATTTTAAAAAGAAATGAAATAATTTATTACACAATATGTGAATCACAAAAATTATATCTATAAAATTCCATAAATATGTGCTAAAATTGATAAGTTAACAACGTAATTTGTCAGCACTAGTAGAAAAAGATAGAAATATAGAAAGTCTAAAATTGCGGTCTACGTATAGTATTCTTTTAGAGAAACAAAATCTACAAGTATTGAATCTGAAATGAAGCTATCGACAATTTTTCTTTCAATATAGATAACTAAATTATTTACAAGAAATTCATGATCCATTTAATTTTTTATAAAATCTTATTTTAACAACTTTTATCATTAAAAATGATTGCTTGATAGTCGTTGCAAACACTAAAAGAATCAAAACAAGACTATCAATCTATCATTGACATCAACTACTCTAAACCACTTGATAATAGCACAAATTAAACCACAAAACCCCAGAACTCAACAGAGCCATTATGAAAGTCTAAGAATTTATTAATTGAAAGTTTTAGATCGGAAGCGATCATATATATATACCTCGGTGTCTTTGAGAATTGTGCGTCTCATCGATTAGAGAGCGGGGGAGAGAGAGAGAGAGATTGGATATGATATAAAAACAGTAAAGAATGTTCATATAGATCTAGTGGAAGAGGTAGTTGCTTTGACCGAGTACTATAATGTCTTTGGGTGTCAAATTTAATTTGATTTTATTTGATTCTATTTTGACTTTACAGATATCGAGAAAAAATGGGTTTTTGAAATTATGTTTGGATAGTTTAGAAAAAATATTTGAGTAAGTTGATTATTTTGAAAAAAATAAAATATTATATTTTAATTATTAAAATATTTTTTTTTTTTAAAAAAGAAAAGGCTGGAACCACCCTAGGGGGTGGCCGGACCCCGCCAGAGTTGCCGGACCGCCGCGGAGTTGGCCGGACCGCCGCCGGGTGGCCGGACCACCCTCGGGGGTGGCCGGCCACCCCAGGGGGTGGTCCAGCACCCCTCAAATTTTTTTCCTTTTTCAATTTTTTTTTTTTTTAAAAAATAAAAATATAATTTTTATATTTATTTTTTGAGTTGGTTGGAATAAATTTGAGTTGAGTTGAAAAAATTTGAGTTGTTGAAGATTGTTGACTTTTGTGAAAAAATGAGAAGAATTGAGTTAAACCAAATTAAATTGGTTACCCAAACATGCCCTATATCTTTTTTTTTATTTCTTGTTTGTGGTAGTAAAATGTAATTAATAATACAATAAATAAGAATCATGAAAACCAGTTAGCTAGTATATATGTCACACTATACGTAGCAAGTGGGAAGATGTCACTGCCTACGTAGAAAACCCAGAGATGAGCTATATACTATAAATACCCCCGGCCATAAACTTACCTTCAACCATAAAACCAAGAGCAAAACCTTAAACTTCCATAAATAGGCGTCAACGAATACCGGAAACAAGTACTGACCAAACATGACAAAGAGGTAATTTCATCTTTAACAACAATGTTTTAATATGAGCTAGCCTGAGATCGTAGTGAGTAGTGAAACATTCTTAACACTCACCCTTTGATCTTTTGCTGATCTGCATTTATTTCAAACTCCTTTCTTCAGAATTGCAGTTGTAACGGGTGCCAACAAAGGGATAGGATTTGGAATATCTAAGCAGCTAGCTTCAAATGGGGTCAAGGTGATATTAACTGCTAGAGATGTGAAGAAGGGCAATGAAGCTCTTGAAAAACTCAAGGCTGCTGGATTCTCCAATGTGATTTTTCATCAACTTGATGTCCCAGCCAGCGTTTCTTCTTTTTCGGATTTCATCAAAACCCAATTTGAAAAGCTCGACATACTGGTACATAGTCAACTCTCCATCTGTAATTAGCTGTTTATATTACAAACATAGCTTATGTGAGAGGGTAAGTGGACCTCGCATCTATTCGAACTGTCCGAACACCTGTTTGAATAAATGAATGACACACCTACCCTCTCACATTATCTGCTCATATTGCATGACCCGATCTTTGATAGCATACTTTGATTCTATTAGAAGATATAACTTTGACTTGTGTAGATGGCAATATCAAAATTCATAGGGATGGATATGTCCTATAGCTTGACCAGGTCATAGAATGAAAAAAAAATAAATATAAAAATAAAATAAAATAAAATAAGAGAAGGATGAATATGGATGAGCCCTTATCCAATAGTCTTATGTGGATGATAATAACAGAAATGTCATTAATCAACCATTAAATTTGAAGGAGTTATATTGATAAAAGTGTGAGTCCTACAAATCTAATGGCAAATTTTCAAATATGGAAAATAGGAAAAGGATGAGATAACACTAAATAGCAAGTCCCTTATAATAATTATATATATAGAAACCTTTCTAATCAGTCTATAGTTTGGAATTAAGATGAAATCATGTAGTCTATTTTAAGATGAACATAAAGTCATTTGCTTGTTGAAAAATAAAGACCATTTAACTAAATGAAATCTTGTTTGTTCTTATCCCCTCTTTTAGTAGTCTGATATTGAAATTGTTTCAAATTACAGATAAATAATGCAGCGATTAGTGCAAATGCCGGATCCTTGGAGACAGGTTATAAGAAAACTTACGAAACTGCCACGGATTGTCTAAGAACAAATTATTATGGGATCAAGCTAGTTAGCAAAGAACTAATTCCACTTCTTCAATTATCCAATTCAGCAAGAATAATAAATGTCTCCTCCACCCTCGGACAGCTAAAGGTATAAGGTTATATAAAAGTAGCCACTTTTAGTTATATCATAGATGCTAATTAGAAAAAAAAAAAAGAAAAAAGAAAAAGAAAAGAAAGATGCTAATAACAATGGAAAAATGCACGATTCCTCCACAAACACTTGGAAACTTCATGGTTTTTGAATCTGAAAGGGTTGGCTCAGTTGGTGGAAGTTTGGGACTTTGAGTGCTCTTTATGGTCTCACGTTTGAAACTCATTGAGTGCAAACTGCCTCTTGGAGCCAACCCTCCAAACGAAGCCCATCTTGAGAAGAGTGTGAAGTATGGATATAACGACCCAGAGAAAAGCGCTTACCACATCTACGCTATCACTCCAAAATGACTAGTTAATTTTGAAGTTTTCTAGAATCACTTATAAAGCCCAGTTTCACCTAGTAACTAGGCGATGTGGGACTCAACACTCCTGACTCTCTTTATAAATCATCCACTCTATGTGGGCTATTTCTCATCTTTTCAATATGGGACCGGGGTGTTACAAACTTCACCTCTTAAATTCCTAACGTCCTTGTTTAGGGTCACGTCATGCAGTGTTCCAGTACCACGTGGCCTGGCGTCACTAGGTGGCTCAAATACCATTTATAACGATCCAGAGAAAAGCGCTAGTCACATCTGCGCTATTACCCCAAAAGGACCAGTCAATTTTGAAGTTTTCCTAGAATCACTTATAAAGCTCAGTTTCACCTAGTAACTAGGCAATGTGAGACTCAACACTCATGACTCTTTTTATAAATCACCAACTCTATGTGGGCTATTTCTCATCTTCGCAATATGGGATCGAGGTGTTACAATGGATCCCAGGTTTACCTTACCTTGAAAAGGTTCCCTGTAAAAATAAAAATAAAAAAATTCATGGTCATTTTCTGTTGAGATAGAGTACAAATTAGTTGGAAAAATTAAATTTTTTTAATTTTAATTTTTCTGTTTGTATTTCAGTGTATCTCAAATGAGAATGAGAGGAATGAACTAGAAGATGTAGATGGCCTCACAGAAGAGAAAGTAGACAAAGTGGTGGAAAGGTACTTAGAAGACGCCAAGGAGAATTTGATACAAGTCAGAGGCTAGCCTACAAATTATTCTGCTTATAGTGTCTCGAAGGTAGCTCTGAATGCTTACACAAGGGTTCTAGCTAAGAAGTATCCCAACATTTCCATTAACGCAATTAGTCCTGGCTATGTCAAGACGGATTTAAATCACAACGCCAGGATCTTGACTGTTGAAGAAGGAGCGAAAGGTCCTGTCATGCTTGCTTTGATGCCTGAAGGTGGATCACCTTCTGGCCTATATCTTTGATAGAACGGAAGTATCAACCTTTTAATTGATAAACTGGTGCAAATGCGGTGTAGACAGTTACGGGCGCCTGGGGGGGCCTGCGTAGGGGCGCTGCCCCTTTAAAAAAAAAAAATTTAAGACACTACCGTCTACGTCCAAAAAAAAAAAAGTAAAAGTTTTTTTTTTTTTTAAGACACACCCGCCTCCCTTTTCTTTGTTACCCCCCCCCCCCCCCTTTTCACACAAGTCCCTGATCTCACCATTGAGACCTCAGACCTGGGCTCACCAGAAAGACCTCGAGTGCCTCCAGCTCGAGGCCTCCTCTTCCGGATCCTCTAAATCCTACTGAGTCTCCGATCTTCTGAGTGGTATAGTCAATTTGGATCCACACATGCTTCTTTTTTTTCTTCTCTAATTTTGATCGATGATAATAGCAATGATGATGCAATTTGGGCCTTGGTTTGAAGTACTGGGGTTGGGAAGGAACGGGGGCTTTGCCCTTTCTCTGGTTGTTCATATGATGGTATGTAGGTGAAAATGAAATAAAGGTTGTTTTGACGCTTACTGTTTAATTGGGATCTTTCCCTGAAGCTTTATTAATGCGTATTTACTGGTTATTTTTTGGATCTTTTGTCTTGAATCATGTTTCGTCAATTAGTTACAATAAATTCCTATTTTTTTTTCCAATATCAATGTTTTGATGAGGAATTGGGTTTAATTTTAGCTGCTTTTGGTATCTTTGTTGTTGAATTTGAAGACTTTGAGCATGAATTACTTCAGTTTTACTTATGATTCTTTTTAAGTTGGACCTTTGTGAATAGTCTCGACTTATGATTTCTATAACATGAGTTGTGCCAATGTTTGCATTCTGGTATGGCTGAACTTATGGGCATTGGAATTTTGATTGGGGTAAGTGGCAGAATAGAAATGAGATGATGAGTGAGAGTGAGATCCATTGGTCTTGTTTGGTGGATTTTTCGTATACTATATAATTTTTACTTGACACCCCTACTTTTGGAAAACCTGGGGCATCACTGGATTCACTCCTAATTGGGTTGATAAGGCACTGCTGCCAATAGTTTTTTACTCTTGCTCTTTTGTCTGTTATTGAATGCCATAGGGTGTTCACAGAGCTTATTTTGTTTGTGAAGCAAGCTTGTGCATACAGATAGTTTCAATTTATAGAAGTTTGTGTACATTATACACAATAACAAAGATAGTTTTAATTTATACACTCTCAACATACATATATGTTCTGAAACATGTAGGCCTAGTTTTTGTTGCTATAATTTGAGGATTTTGAAATATTTGGCACCCCATATCCTTATTCACATTCAACTCTTGTATGTGTGCTGAAATCCTGGGTATAAAACTCAATGTTGAAATAATCACAAAATTTTGTTATATGCTGTTAGCTGTATGTGTATACATTTTTTTAACTTCTTAATCATTATAGTAGCAGTTGGAATTAATAGTGCTACTCTTTATTGTTTTGTTGCAATGAATTTATGGTTAATGGGTATTGTTTTATTCTTGTTGCCATCTTGAGCATGCATTCGAGGTTTAAAACTGTTTTCGTTTGGATCCATTTTGGTTATTTGGGGCCAGAAACATGGGTACATTATTTGGGGCAAAAAATAGTATATTAAAAGGACAAAAAAAAAATTGCCATTATATTATATTATTTTAGTTTCGCCCCTCCTTGGATGCATTCCTGGCTCCTCCACTGGTTTCTCATTTTCATGTCACATTTTTGTTTGTTTTACTTTTTTTTTTTGATAAGTAAGAGAGAATATATATTATTAAAAGCGCAAAAGCGCAGCCCTGGTACACAGGAATTTGAGCACTTATGAATAAGAGTTTTACTTTTCACTTACATTGAATAAGAGCTTTCTTATGAATAAGAGTTTTCTTATGTTACGTATTACTACATACTATATCCTTATTTCTCATAATTTCATTTGATAATTCAAATGTTATATTGAACTTCATGGAGAGGAGGCAGCTCCACTTTATGAAGGTGTGCGACTTACTATCAATTTGAGCACTTAAATGCAGGAGACCCTCATTATGTAACAAACAGTAAAATTGACAAATGTTTATGCAATAAAGTTGGACCAAATCTCAAGAATATGTGGAGATATCCTATAAAACAACATATTCTAAGTAAGACAAAAGTGTCGAACTTTGACTGATAACTGGTGCAATGCGATGTAGTTTCTCATTTTTATGTCACATTTTGTAATAATTTCTTCGGTTTTTGCATTGTTTTACTTGTCACTTACATTGAATAAAAGTTTTCTATGTTATGTACATATTGTCAATATCTCAATTAATTTCAAGTGAAATAGGTCATTTTATGGTTTAAATTAAATTTTACAGAGAATCAGGACCTCATACAATTAACTATCTGAATTGTATGCAATTTAGGTAGCCCCCACAAAGGAGACGCCCATCTGCCCCGGGCAACCTGGAGTGTGAAGTTCACCTGTCCGAGACAGATGAATCTCTAATGCATCGCACATAAACTTTGATACCAATTGATGCAGCGTAAGTGTAGTGGATTGATCACCAAAACAACAATACTAGACTAACAATTCTTCCCAAAATCAAAAACAAATCAAGAATTTGAGGTTAAAAATAAAAAAAACACTAGCTGGGAGGACAAAGGTCCAACCTGAGCAGTTGCAGCTACACGTGTGAATTTCAGAATTGTGGACCTCCCTTGTTGCTTGTTGAATATATCTAACTTTTCTTGTCATCATGATATCTAGGCATAAAATTGTTTGCTTTTAGTAAGAGCTGCTCAAACCCACCATTAATATTTAAGAAAATAAGAAAATAAAGGCTTTTAAGTGCAAGATGGGAAAAGGTAATGATTAAACTAAAATGACTAAATGGCCAAAATGACTCCAAACTTAAATACTCATGTCACAAGAATAAATAGCTAGTAATCAAGACTATTACCATAAGTTACTAAGAAAACTTCATACAGCATGCTCACACAAGCATGTATCTAACCTTCAAATCACAAGCGCTAATCCCAAAAGGAATTTACAAGATCAAACCCTATAAATTTGAGTCAGCCATCTAAATTTCATCTTACCCTAAGGTTTTGTCTCCAGTTAAATTAGGTTTAATTGAGGATTCAGATAGAATCAAATCCGTTTTTCTTTGGTATGCGAAATAGTTATTCTATTAAAAAAAAGGATTAAACACGTCTTTAGTAAATGTAGTTTACGCGAGTATCAAACGGCTACCTCGTTTTTGAAAAGTATCACAGGTAGTACCTGTAGTTAACATAACTACCAAGTTAGTACTCCCGTCAAGATTCCGTTCAAAAAATTAACGGACGCTGCGTCACCACCAATTAAAATGCGACATGTGTTCAGTTGACCAAATTTAAACGCCACGTCAACCAAAAAATAATAAAATAATAAACCTTAAAAAATTTAAAAAACTTAAAAAATCCTTAAACTTTTTTTTAAAAAAAAAAAAAAAAATTAAACAAGGGGGTGGCCAATCACCCCCATTTTGGCCAAGGGGTGGCTCAAGCCACCCCCTATGGCTGGCCAGGGGGTGGCCGAACCACCCCCATGGTCTCCGCTGATCTCCCAAGCGCTGCTGCCGCCATCATGTGACGCCAGGGGGGGGGAAGAGAGGAAGTTTTGTGCCTTTCATGGAAGTTTTGGTTTTTGGGAAAGTCAATGAGTCAATCTTAGAAAGTGACTTCCAGCAAGTTTCTGTCTAAAGAAAAAAACAAAACAAAAAATTATTGGAAGATTAGTCTTGTGAAGTGCAAGTCGTAGCAACAAAGAAAGCCCAAAAGTGATTGAATTTTATACTCCAAAGAGTTGGGCTTGGACCGAATTTCTCAGCATATATTTTCCAGTTTTAAACTCGAGGACGAGTTTTTTTTTTAAGAAGAGGAGAATGATGCAAAATGAAGAAAGAATATTGAGTCTTTAAATTTATTTAAGTTTTATTAATTATTGAGGTCATTAGTATTTTTAAGATTAGTAATTCTCTAATAGGCTTGGCCCAAAGTCAGTCAAATTAGGATTATAGTTTTTTTTAAGAGTTGTATTATTTTATAATTCAATAACGGGTTTGGTCCAAAAGTCAGTCAATTTAGGATTAAGGTTTCTATCAGAGTCTATTTAAGTATTTTTTTGTATTTATATAGGGGTAGATTATGATGAATGAAAAAAAACAGATATTTTGTTTAAGATGTGATTTCTCTTCTCTTTTGGTGGTGAGACTCTGTTAAGACCAATGAGACTTTGATTCAACCTCTTCCTCTTCGTTATTTCGGTGAGGCTTTGAATTAACGCAAGATTTATCTTTATTTTTTGTTATCCTTTAGATTTTTTCTGGAAAATCATATCCATCCTGCGTCAGACTGGCTCTGACCTGGACATCTCGGAGAGCAAGTTGTCAAGGAAGGAGTATAATAACATCCTTCAAATTCTCACAGACAACACCATCCCATTTGCAGCAAATGGATTCACCGGACCAGGATCATGAGGATCCAGGATGGATCTGTGCCTTTTAGACCCATAGATTAACAAAGAAAGCAAGTCGAGAATACCCATTCCAGAAAAGTCATTGGAACAAATCGCTGCATCACCATTGCTGAAACCACATGAAACTTTTCCAGCTCAAATCAAGGCCAACACTCCCATGCGCTTAGGGGAATCTGTTATCATTGTGCATCCAGTGTTTTTCAGAAACAAGAAGAAATTAAATGAAAAAACTTGCATACCCACGTGCCTAAAGACGTCCACCCAAGAAAAAACCTTGAGTTGCAGCTTGCAAATGAAGCAATAATTACAAATTTACAAGTAAGAGAATTGATGAAGGTGAAAGGACGCCCAAATGAAGAAAAACAATGAAGTTTGAATCTCAGTATCTTTTTATCTTGTAGCTGTACGTTTTAATCTAGAGATAGTCTTGATCTTGGGTGTGCTCTGTTTCAACTTGATCTTGGGTGCATCTGCAAGGAACCATGGAAGACAGAAGAATGGAGGAGGTCTGTCAGGTGCCCATTGCCAAAGAGAGAGGAGTGACAGGACCCATCGCTAGTAGAGAGAAACTAGCCCAGTTAAGTTATTTTGATGACGTGGCCATTTTTAGGCCTTTAATTTTTTTTTAAGAAATGGCCCGTGTCCGGTTCCTGTCAATCGGAGAGGATCCGAATCCGTTAGTGCACCCTCCAACTCAAGGCAATTATATATATATATATAGAAAAAGGTGATTAGCGGTAACCGTTAACCGCATACTTCAAAATCACTAACAGCTTCGTTTTATGCGGTTAGTGGTTTTTTCAACCACCTTTAAAAGTAATTAGACGATTTAACGGTTAGTGGTTAACAGTTAATAACAGCTCTCCTTTTAGTTCTAGAAGCGATCATATATACCTCAATGTCTTTGAGAATTGTGTGTCTCATCTATTAGAGAGAGAGAGATTGGATATGATATAAAAACAGTAAAGAATGTTCATATAGATCTAGTAGAAGAGCTAGTTCCTTTGACTGAGTACTATATTGTCTTTGAGTCCAAGGTTTTATGTAAATTAATATAACAGTTCAATCTAGAAGGAAAAATATTGTATCTTTTTTTTTTCTTGTTTGTGGGGGTCAAATGTAATTAATAATACAATAAATCGGTTTGGAACACTTTTGCTATTATTTCTGATATTATCCTGCAGCTTTCCTCTTTGTCATATTGGAAAGTCTGTAAGATTCTTCGATGTGCCAATATATGTGCACACCTTGTAGCTCGATGGGCCGCTTCAAACCTTGTGTTTGGATGCATTCCCACTTCAGCCCCTTTTCTTTCCTCTATTCGGTTTCGGAGTGGCAAAGACCCTCCTTTGTAATCATTTTCCCCTTGTCCCCTGTTTGAATAGAAAAAAAAATAAAAATAAATAATACAATAAATAAGAATCATGAAAACCAGTTAGCTAGTATATATAGACGTCACACTATACGTAGCAAGTGGGAAGATGTCACTGCCTACGTAGAAAAGCCAGAGATGAGCTACTATAAATACCCCATAAACTTACCTTCAACCATAAAACCAAGAGCAAATTAAACGGCCATAAACTTCCACAATATTAGTCGTCAACGAATAACGGAAACAAGTCAGCAAACATGACAAAGAGGTAATATGAGCCTGAGATCGTAGTGAGTAGTGAAACATCCTTAACGCTCACCCTTTCTTTTGCTGATCTTCATTTATTTCAAACTCTTTTCTTCAGGATTGCAGTTGTAACGGGGGCCAACAAAGGGATAGGATTTGAAATATGTAAGCAGCTAGCTTCAAATGGGGTCACGGTGATATTAACTGCTAGAGATGCGAAGAGGGGCAATGAAGCTCTTGAAAAACTCAAGGCTGCTGGATTCTCTGATGTGATTTTTCATCAACTTGATGTGTCAGTCCCAGCCAGCATTTCTTCTTTTTCAGATTTCATCAAAACCCAATTTGGAAAGTTCGACATACTGGTACATAGTCAACTCTCCATTTGTAATTAGCTGTTCATATTACACACATAGCTTATGTGAGAGGGTAAGTGGACCTCGCATCTGTTCGAACTATCCGAATACCTGTTTAAATAACTGAATGACACACCTACCCTCTCACATTATCTGCTCATATTGCACGACCCGATCTTTGGTAGCATACTTTGATTCTATTAGAAGATATAACTTTGACTTGTGTAGATGGCAATATCAAAATTCATAAGGATGTATATGTCCTATAGCTTGACCAGGTCATAGCATGGAAAAGGAAAAAAGGATGAATATGGATGAGCCCTTATCCAATAGTCTTATGAGGATGATAATAACAGAAATGTCATTGAATCAACCATTAAATTTGAAGGACTTATATTGGTAAAAGTGTGAGTCCTACGGATCTAATGGCAAATTTTAAAATATGAAAAATAGGAAAAGGATGAGATAACACTAAATAGCAAGTCCCTTATAATAATTATATATATAGACACCTTTCTAATTAGTCTATAGTTTGGAATTAAGATGAAATCATGTAGTCTTTTTTTAGATGAACATAAAGTCATTTGCTTGTTGAAAAATAAAGACCATTTAACTAGATGAAATCTTGTTTGTTCTTATCCCCTCTTTTAGTAGTCTGATATTGAAATTGTTTCAAATTGCAGATAAATAATGCAGCGATTAGTGCAAATGCCGGATCCTTGGAGACAGGTTATAAGGAAACTTACAAAACTACCACAAATTGTCTATGAACAAATTATTATGGGATCAAGCTTGTGAGCAAAGAACTAATTCCACTTCTTCAATTATCCAATTCAGCAAGAATAATAAATGTCTCCTCCACCCTCGGACAGCTAAAGGTATGTAAAAGTAGCTACTTTTAGTTATATCATAGATGCTAATAACAATGGAAAAAGGCACGATTCCTCCACAAACACTTGGAAACTTCATGGTCATTGAATCTGAAGGGATTGGCTCAGTTGGTGGAAGTATGGGACTTTGAGTGCTCCTTATGGTCTTAAGTTCGAAACTTATTGAGTGAAAACTGTCTCTTGGGGCCAGCCCTCCGGACAAAGCTCATGCTGAGAGGAATGCAAAGCATGGATTCCAGATTTATCTTACCTTGAAGGGTTTCCTGTTAAAAAAAAAAAAACCCTTCATGGTCATTTTCTACTGAAATAGAGTACGAATTAGTTGGAAAAATTAAAAATTTTATGTTTGTATTTCAGTGTATCTCAAATGAGAATGTAAGGAAGGAGCTAGAAGATGTAGATGGCCTCACAGAAGAGAAGGTGGACAAAGTGGTGGAAAGGTACTTAGAAGACGCCAAGGAGAATTTGATACAAGTCAAAGGCTGGCCTGCAAATTATCCTGCTTATAGTGTCTCGAAGGTAGCTCTGAATGCTTACACAAGGGTTCTAACTAAGAAGTATCCCAACATTTCCATTAACGCAATTAGTCCCGGCTATGTCAAGACGGATTTAAATCACAACGCCGGGGTCTTGACTGTTGAAGAAGGAGCGAAAGGTCCTGTCATGCTTGCTTTGATGCCTGAAGGTGGATCACCTTCTGGCCTGTTCTTTGATAGAACGGAAGTATCAACCTTTTAATTGATAAACTGGTGCAAATGCGGTGTAGTTTCTCATTTTCATGTCACATTTTTGTTTGTTTTACTTTTCACTTACATTGAATAAGAGCTTTCTTATGAATAAGAGTTTTCTTATGTTATGTATTACTACATTCTATATCCTTATTTCTCATAATTTCATTTGATAATTCATATGTTATATTGAACTTCATGGAGAGGAGGCAGCTCCACTTTATGAGGGTGTGCGACTTACTATCAATTTGAGCACTTAAATGCAGGAGATCTTGATTATGTAACAAATAGTAAAATTGACAAATGTTTATGCAATAAAGATGGACCAAATCTCAAGAATATGTAAAGATATCCTATAAAACAACATATTCTAAGTAAGACAGAAGTGTCAACCTTTGACTGATAACTAGTGCAATGCGATGTAGTTTCTCATTTTTATGTCACATTTTGTAGTAATTTCTTCGGTTTTTGCATTGCTTTACTTGTCACTTACATTGAATAAAAGTTTTCTATGTTATGCACATATTGTCAATATCTCAATTAATTTCAAGTGAAATAGGTCATTTTATGGTTTAAATTAAATTTTACAGAGAATCAGGACCTCATACAATTAACTATCCGAATTATATGCAATTTAGGTACCCCCACAGAGGGGGCGCCTATCTGCCTGAGCAGCCTGGGGTGTGAAGTTGACCTGCCCGAGACAGATGAATCTCTAATGCATCGCACATAAACTTTGATACCAATTGATGCAGTGTAAGTGTAGTGGATCGATCACCAAAACAACAATACTAGACTAACAATTATTCCCAAAATGGAAAACAAATCAAGAATTTGAGGTTAAAAAAAAAAAACACTAGCTGGGAGGACAAAGGTCCAACCTGAGTAATTGCAGCTACACGTGTGAATTTCAGAGTTGTGGACTTCCCTTGTTGCTTGTTGAATATATCTAACTTTTCTTTTCATCATGATATCTAGGCATAAAATTGTTTGCTTTTTGTAAGAGCTGCTCAAACCCACCATTAATATTTAAGAAAGTAAGAAAATAAAGGCTTTTAAGTGCAAGATGGAAAAAGGTAATGATTAAACTGAAATGACTAAATGGCCAAAATGACTCCAAACTTAAATACTCATGTCACAAGAATAAATAACTAGTAATCAAGACATTACCATAAGTTACTAAGAAAACTTCATACAGCATGCTCACACAAGCATGTATCTAACCATTCAAATCACAAGCACTAATCCCACAAGGGAATTTACAAGATCAAACCCTATAAATTTGAGTCAGCCATCTAGATTTCATCTTACCCTAAGGTTTTGTCTCCAGTTAAATTAGGTTTAATTGAGGATTCAGACATAATCAAATCCGTTTTTCTTTGTTATGCGAAATAGTTATTCCATTAAAAAAAATGAATAGCTTTAATCAGAAATAAAAAAATGTTGAATAGAAGAGCCTTGGTGTTAGACTATATGATAAGGCTACAACACTTGAAATAGCTATTCTCATGGGCTCATTGTTCATGAGGAAATGCATATTTCTTAAATTAAAGAATATGCATCTCCTCATGGGCAATGAAAATGTCTATTTCATTCCACCACTATTCACATTTTCAATGAAAGTTATTAATTTTCTTAATGTAATAGTCATTTCGCATACAAAACGTAACTTAAGTTTCAATACCAATGCAAGTAATGAATCCTTCTCGATAGGTATAGAAACTGATCAAACTAGGATCTAGTGGCGGAGCCAAAAAAATTATTATTATGGGGGTTGAATTAAAAATGTAATAAACATATATATAATTTTAAAAAGAAATGAAATAATTTATCACATAATATGTGTATTACAAAAATTATATCTATAAAAGTCCATAAATATCAAAATATGTGCTAAAATTGATAAGTTAAAAACGTAATTTGTCAGCACTAGTAGAAAAAGATAGAAATACAGAAAGTCTAAAACTACAGTCTACGTATAGTAATCTTTTAGAGAAACAAAA
This sequence comes from Betula pendula, assembly GCA_900184695.1. Classification (NCBI taxonomy): domain Eukaryota; kingdom Viridiplantae; phylum Streptophyta; class Magnoliopsida; order Fagales; family Betulaceae; genus Betula; species Betula pendula. The sequence goes on from FXXK01000443.1 coordinate 182,970, forward strand.
TTTACAAATATTGAATCTGAAATGAAGCTATCAACAATTTCTCTTTCAATATAAATAACTAAATTATTTACAAGAAATTCATGATCTATTTAATTTTTTGCGAGTTCTTATTTTAACAACTTTTATCGTTAAAAATGATCGTTTGGTAGTCGTTGCAGACACTAGAAGAGTCAAAATAAGACGAATCAATATATCATTGACATCAATTACTCTAAACCACTTGATAATAGCACAATTAAACCACAAAACCCTAGAACTCAATACAACAATTATGAAAGTCTTAGAATTTATTAATTGAAAGTTTTAGATCGGAAGCGATTAGGGCAAAAGGCAGTTGTGGTTAGCAGTTATTGGCTATAACCGTAACACCGTAACCGCCTTAGGCGGTTACTCTAAAACGATAACTGTAACACTCCGGTCCCATATTGGGAAGATGAGAAATAGCCCACATAAAATAGGTAATTTATAAAGAGAGTCATGAGTGTTGAGTCTCACATCGCCTAGTTACTAAGTGAAACTGGGCTTTATAAGTGATTCTAAGAAAACTTCAAAATCGACTAGTCCTTTTGGGGTGATAGCGCAGATGTGGCTAGTGTTTTTCCCTATGTCGTTACAAATGGTATCAATGCCACCTAGTAACGCCAGGCCATGTGGT
>FXXK01000443.1:183994-198154 GCA_900184695.1 Betula pendula
CTTTTAAGGTGATAGCGCAGATGTGGCTAGCGCTTTTCCCTGGGTCGTTACAATAACCGCCTCCGCACCGCTTAAGGCGGTTGCGGTTATTTTATAACCGCTCCGCTATAACCCATTTTGATAAATTAGGCCTTTAAGCTTATTTTAGGTGTTGGGCTTATTTTTTTAGGCCGACTTTAGACCTTTTTTGCCCCTTTTTTTTTGCCTTTTTAAGGCCTTTTTTGTCTTGAAAATGTGCACTCTCAGCCCAATAAGCCCATACAACATATTACTTAAGTTTTTTTAAAAAGACCAAAGTGGCAGAGAAGCTAGATGAAACTACACTGAAAGCAGTGTAAAAAAATAAAATAAAATAAAATAAGAAAACTACACTCACAGCATATCGTTTAGAATCCGATATCACAAACAAAAAACAAAAAAAAAAAAAACGATGTAGAAATCGTAGATCTAATAGAATCCGAAGAAATATCACGGTATGGTTAGAGAAATAATGATGCCGATGGAGACGTAGCTGAGGGTGATGTTGGTGCTGGAAGGAGGCCGAGATGCGGCTGGTGTTGCCGTAAGCAGAGATTGAGATGGGCCCACAATAGTTCATATTCTGCATGATCGCGTGCGGGTGGCATCTCTTTAGCGCCAGGTAGTTTCCTTCCTTGAAAAGAACTTAATACTCTTCTTCTAGCTTTTTAAAAAGTTGGAGGAAGAGTTCAACAAAGACGAGAGACTAGACTAGACGAGAGAGAAAATTAAAAATGGGAATAGAAGAAGTGTAACGAAGTAAAGTAAAGAGGCAGTTTTGGAAAGGATAATGATATAAATTTGCCTTGGCGCTGGTGTGAGGAAGAGGATCCTCTCCAGTGGAGAGGAACTGGACACGAGCCATTTAATGGCTACGATTTCTCTAAAAAAATCAAAGGCCTAAAAATGGCCACGCAATCAAAATAACTTAACGGTGATGGTTCACGTCATCAAAATAACTTTACGGAAGTTCGTCGCTTGTTCATCTGTCTCTGGCGATCGGTTTGTAACTGTTGAATCAAAATCGGATTGAGACTGGCTCTGACCTGGACATCTCGGAGAGCAAGTTGTCGAGGAAGGAGTATAATAACACCCTTCAAATTCTCACAGACAACACCATCCCATTTGCAGCAAATGGATTCACTGGACCAAGATCATGAGGATCCAGGATGGATCTGTGCCTTTTAGACCCATAGATTAACAAAGAAAGCAAGTCGAGAATACCCATTCCAGAAAAGTCATTGGAACAAATCGCTGCATCACCATTGCTGAAACCACATGAAACTTTTCCAGCTCAAACCAAGGCCAACACTCCCATGCGCTTAGGGGAATCTGTTATGAGTGTGCATCCAGTGTTTGTCAGAAACAAGAAGAAATTAAATGAAAAAACTTGCATACCCACGTGCCTAAAGACGTCCACCCAAGAAAAAACCTTGAGTTGCAGCTTGCAAATGAAGCAATAATTACAAATTTACAAGTAAGAGAATTGATGAAGGTGAAAGGACGCCCAAATGAAGAAAAACAATGAAGTTTGAATTTCATTATCTCTTTATCTTGAAGCTGTACGTTTCTAATCTAGAGATAGTCTTGATCTTGGGTGTGCTCTGTTTCAACTTGATCTTGGGTGCATCTGTAAGGAACCATGGAAGACAGAAGAATGGAGGAGGTCTGTCAGGTGCCCATTGCCAAAGAGAGAGGTGGGACAGGACCCATCGCTAATGAGAGAGAAACTAGCCCTGTTAAGTTATTTTGATAACGTGGCCATTTTTAGGCCTTTAATTTTTTTTAAAAAATCGTAGCCATTAAATGCCCGTGTCCCGTTCCTCTCATCTAAAGAGGATCCGGATCCGCTCCGATCCAAGACAATTATATATATATATATATATATATAGAAAAAGATGGTTAGCGGTAACCGCTAACCGCATACATTAAAATTGCTAATCACTCTGCCTAATGCAATTAGCAATTTTTTTAAACGCCTTTAAATGTGATTGAACAATTTAATAATTAGTGGTTAACGAAAGGTTAATGACCGCTCGCTTTTGTAATCCTAGAAGGGATCATATATACATGAGTGTCTTTGAGAATTGTGTGTCTCATCGATTAGAGAGAGAGAGATGGGATATGATATAAAAACAGTAAAGAATGTTCATATAGATAGATCTAGTAGAAGAGCTAGTTCCTTTGACCGAGTACTATAATGTCTTTGAGTCCAAGGTTTTACGTAAATTAATATAACAGTTCAATCTAGAAGGAAAAATATTATATCTTTTTTTTTTTTCTTGTTTGTGGTGGTAAAATGTAATTAATAATACAATAAATAAGAATCATGAAAACCAGTCAGCTAGTACATATAGACGTCACAGTACTACACGTAGCAAGTGGGAAGACGTCACTGCCTACGTAGAAAAGCCAGAGATGAGCTACTATAAATACCCCATAAACTTACCTTCAACAATAAAACCAAGAGCACATTAAACGGCCATAAACTTCCATAATATTAGTCGTCAAGGAATACCGGAAACAAGTCAGCAAACATGACAAAGAGGTAATATGAGCCTGAGATCGTAGTGAGTAGTGAAACATCCTTAACGCTCACCCTTTCTTTTGCTGATCTTCATTTATTTCAAACTCTTTTCTTCAGGATTGCAGTTGTAACGGGGGCCAACAAAGGGATAGGATTTGAAATATGTAAGCAGCTAGCTTCAAATGGGGTCACGGTGATATTAACTGCTAGAGATGTGAAGAGGGGCAATGAAGCTCTTGAAAAACTCAAGGCTGCTGGATTCTCTGATGTGATTTTTCATCAACTTGATGTGTCGGTCCCAGCCAGCATTTCTTCTTTTTCAGATTTCATCAAAACCCAATTTGGAAAGTTCGACATACTGGTACATAGTCAACTCTCCATCTGTAATTAGTTGTTCATATTACACACATAGCTTATGTGAAAGGGTAAGTGGACCTCACATCTGTTTAAACTGTCTGAACCTATTTGAATAAGTGAATGACACACCTACCCTCTCACATTATCTGCTCATATTGCATGACCCGATCTTTGGTAGCATACTTTGATTCTATTAGAAGATATAACTTTGACTTGTGTAGATGGCAATATCAAAATTCATAGGGATGTATATGTCCTATAGCTTGACCAGGTCATAGCATGGAAAAGGAAAAAAGGATGAATATGGATGAGCCCTTATCCAATAGTCTTATGAGGATGATAATAACAGAAATGTCATTGAATCAACCATTAAATTTGAAGGACTTATATTGGTCAAAGTGTGAATCCTACGGATCTAATGGCAAATTTTCAAATATGAAAAATAGGAAAAGGATGAGATAACACTAAATAGCAAGTCCCTTATAATAATTATATATATAGACACCTTTCTAATCAGTCTATAGTTTGGAATTAAGATGAAATCATGTAGTCTTTTTTTAGATAAACATAAAGTCATTTAATTGCTTGTTGAAAAATAAAGACCATTTAACTAGATGAAATCTTGTTTGTTCTTATCCCCTCTTTTAATAGTCTGATATTGAAATTGTTTCAAATTGCAGATAAATAATGCAGCGATTACTGCACATGCCGGATCCTTGGAGCAATTCGAGACAGGTTATAAGGAAACTTACGAAACTGCCACGGATTGTCTAAGAACAAATTATTATGGGATCAAGCTAGTGAGCAAAGAACTAATTCCACTTCTTCCATTATCCAATTCAGCAAGAATAATAAATGTCTCCTCCGCCCTCGGACAGCTAAAGGTATAATGTTATATAAAAGTAGCCACTTTTAGTTACATCATAGATGCTAATTAACAAAAAAAAAAAATGCTAATAACAATGGAAAAAGGCACGATTCCTCCACAAACACTTGGAAACTTCATGGTTATTGAATCTAAAGAGGTTGGCTCAATTGGTGGAAATCTGAGACTTTGAGTGCTCTTTATGGTCTCACGTTTGAAATTTATTGAATGCAAACTGCCTCTTAGAACCAACCCTGAGGACGAAACCCATCTTGAGAGGAGTGCGAAGCATAGATCTCAGGTTTACCTTACCTTGAAGGGTTTCCTTTAAAAAAAAAAAAAAAAATTCATGATCATTTTCTGCTGAGATAGAGTACAAATTAGTTGGAAAAATAAATTTTTATAATTTTTCTGTTTGTATTTCAGTGTATCTCAAATGAGAATGTGAGGAATCAGCTAGAAGACGTAGATGGCCTCACAGAAGAGAAAGTAGACAAAGTGGTGGAAAAGTACTTAAAAGATGTCAAGGAGAATTTGATTCAAGTCAAAGGCTGGCCTACAAATTATTCTGCTTATAGTGTCTCGAAGGTAGCTCTGAATGCTTACACAAGGGTTCTAGCTAAGAAGTATCCCAACATTTCCATTAACGCAGTTAGTCCCGGCTATGTCAAGACGGATTTAAATCACTACGCCGGGATCTTGACTGTTGAAGAAGGAGCAAAAGGTCCTGTCATGCTTGCTTTGATGCCTGAGGGTGGATCACCTTCTGGCCTATTCTTTTATAGAACTGAAGTATCAACCTTTTAATTGATAAACCGGTGCAAATGCGATGTAGTTTCTCATTTTCACGTCACATTTTTGTTTGTTTTACTTTTCACTTGCATTGAATAAGAGCTTTCTTATGTTACGTATTACTACATACTATATCCTTATTTCTCATAATTTCATTTGATAATTCATATGTTATATTGAACTCATGGAGAGGAGGCAGCTCCACTTTATGAGGGTGTGCGACTTACAAGCAATTTGAGCACTTAAATGCAGGAGATCCTCATTATGTAACAAACAGTAAAATTGACAAATGTTTATGCAATAAAGTGGGACCAAATCTCAAGAATATGTAGAGATATCCTATAAAACAACATATTCTAAGTAAGATTTTTGCTATGATACTATGTTAAATTATTACTTATTTCAGTATAGAACTAAACAACATGTGAACAATTTTAATTAATATTCTAACACTTAATCGTGGTCACAAATCGATCCAGTCCTTTTACTGGAATCAATCTGCCTATCATTTGGCCTTTCATCTGGAACCCCAGATGACCTCTCAGATAATGAATCTACCTTCAAGTTGAGAAACTTCTTCTAGTCTTCTTATCACAAAGTTTACTCAAGTACAACCATTATGTCAGATATATTTCCTGACCTTAAGTAGCTGCCTGCAAATGGTCCACCTAATTAATAATCTAAGACCACTTGGGCAGCCACAGATAAAAGTAACATCGGTGTCACAACGTACCACATACCCAGGCGATTAAGAGTTGAGATTCTCTTTGGAAGAATTTAAAGAAGCATGCATCTGCCTATGCCAATAGAAATGAGAAATGTTAGGTTTTCCAAATTTTTTCTCAAAAAGTTGGTTCTAAAATGATGTGTCACCATCCCATGTGATCTATTGTTTTAGCAAATAGAGGCATAGGTGATGAGATAGTGACACATCACTTGGAAACCAACTTTTTGGAAAAAAAATTGGGAAACTTGGTATTTCTCAGCCAAGATATTAGGCTAAGAGATAGAGATATGGTTAAGTTATTATTCCATTCGGCAAGATCATATCAGTAATAGACACCATTTACTTCTCTGCAAGCATAATCAACCACTAAAAACATATGTCTCAACTAACAATATTTGAAATAAGGAGTTTTGAGGACCAAAAATAGGAAGACAAAGTAGCCATAACTTCAGGTCTTCAAACTGACAAGCATATCCTCCAATTCTGCAACAAGAATCAGGCAAAGACAAACAAGATATCAACACACAAAATGTGAAAATTTGGTGTACAAGAATTCTGTGAACAGAATCAGGCAATCCATACAGTGATGGGTTGATCACTATGCAACCCAACAGTTGTTCTGGCATAAATTGAATGGTAAGAGAAAAAGCTTATAACCCTACTTACAAATTTTGTTGAAGGCCACGATGTCACAGCTCTGGACATACTCATTAATTGGTTCAACTGTAAGATGTTCCTCAATGAGACTGTCGACAGATACCAAGTCATCCACAATAGTAAGCATTATTTGCAATTTCTTGATACCATACCCAACTGCTACTAGTTTAGCTGTGACAATCATTAAATTAATTTCAGAATCAGAAACACAGATATGATGTTGAGATAACAAAAGATTAACAAAATACAAGAGAAATGAGAAAGGAATTGTCATAAATTAACAAAAAGCATGGTCTGATAATGGAAAACGAAGTTTTTATCAACGATAAATCCAGCCGAAAATAGAATTTCTATAAAAATGGAGGAAAAACAAAAGCCTTAAGGTTTGATTCCTTTCTAGAGTTCAAAAGTAAAAACAAGCAGAATCAAGATGAAAAACATACATGCTCCCCAAAACAACCCTTCCATCTGAACACTTCTGACTGCTTCCTCAAGCTTTTTCATGTCAGTTTCATCATCCCATGGCTTCACATCCAAAAGAACTGATGACTTGCCAGCTGATAAAGGTAGTAAAAAAAAATACTCTTGTGAATACCAAAGGGAGGGAAGACAGGAGAGGAGGAAGACAATAGAACATATTTAAAAGCCACTGAAGCCGCATAAACATAAGCCATGAAACTCACATTCTTTCTTTTTGGTAGATGCCTTGATTGAAGCAGAACGTTCCTCTGCAGCCTTCTTCTCCTCTTCAGTCTCTTCGCCAAAAAGGTCCACATCATCATCATCATCATCCTCAGCAGCTGTGGCCTGAAAGCATTATATTTGATCAAGTATGAGATTAAACTACCTTAAAGAAATCTCTAAAAATGAAAAGAAAACGACAGCAAGCACTGGGAGTCATGACTTGCCAACTAACAACACCCAGATTGACCTCAAGAAAGTATCCAGGAGCAGGATAAACATCACGTCCAATTGACCCAAAGTAGGGTGAACAGTGCAAAAACCGAAGAATACATTAACAGGAAGATGCGTAGATGAACAATCAAAATAAGGAAGAATGCACTTGCCTCTGTGTCACCAATAGGAGGAGTTGCAATTGCCTCCTCAGTGATGGGAGCAGATCCTTCCACAGTGACACCACACCCTTCTCCAGAAACACCACTACAATAGCAAATAAATGAATTGAGAAACAAATAATATGGAAATTAACTCGTAATTTGACAGAAAAAAACTACTAATAAGATCTTACGAGATCCTCAAGAGCGCATTGATATGGTTGTACCATCGAGAGACATTAACGTATTCAGCTGATGGAGCCTTTGAAAGAGCTTCATATACAGTAATATCATCTTTTGAAGCTTGATAACTGAAGAGAGCAAGATAGAATTTACATACCATGTAATTAATCCAGAAATCAAAACCATTGCCATAATTATTCATGTTTTCTCATGTTCTTCTCAGTTACGACTTGAGAAACCAAGTCCAAGAAGAACGAGACAAGCAACACTTAGATAAGGAGACAAAAAAGTGACATAATGAAACTTACCCTGTAATGTAACTGCGAGTAAGGAGGTAATCATCAAGTTTCTTCAGGCCAGCCGGTGAATTGACATCATAGAATGTGACTGCCATTGTAGCTAAGTCTGAGGATGCCTTCTACAAGCATATAATAAGAGGAAAAGATAAGGATAAGTGCTTCTTCACAGTACTGCATTAAGCTAAACTTCAGGGCCAAAAATACTGTATGGACAAATTAACTAGACCTCCAGCAAAATCAAGCCATCTATAGACTTCCATTTTGCTTCCCAAAAAAAAATAAAAAGAGATTTTATTTAATAAGTCATTTTTTAACTAAACCATATCCGATTTACTAACATATTTCTAATATTCTGAATTGAACAATATGCATGCAGAGACCAATATCTTACCCTAGGTCATTCAAAACATAGTAAATATAGTTAACTTTTCTGTTTGTACTACCATATTAAAATATAAGGATGACCTTCTATATTGTACATTAAACTCCTCATGGAATACACAAATAATCATTAAGAATTTACAACTCTACAGAAAGTTGACTAAGAGATCTCAAAGGCTTCAAAGTAAAACTGGAAAATCTCCTAATCAAATTCTTTAATCCTTTCGCCCCCATGTGACAATAGAATCCATGCATTGCTGCAGCTTAACAAGATCTCAGACAAGGTTTTGGGCACCCCATCCATGTAGCATTTTGTTTTCTTTTGAAGTTACTTGACTGTCCAAATAAAGAATATTAATCCACATGGTTGACCTTCTGTTTAACCAAAGAATACAGTAGATGGAGAGAATACAAGTTTCCTTAACTATCCTAAGTATTCATATTTCTCCCCTAAAATGCGTAACAACCAAGATATTTGTCAAGGTTGTAATATTCTCAAATCACCTCAAAGCTTGCCAGAACAAATCAAATCTTCAAAATCTTCCTAAATCTATCAGAACTATGTGCTGTATTTATCAACAATATAACGTACAACCTTATGGTCCTTGAACACATCAAAAAACAATCAAACAAATAGAAATTACATGCTCATATGAAAGATAACCTCTACACCTTCATTACTTGCGGATTACTTTATTTTAAAATTATCAAAGTTAGTTCAAAATTTAGCAATCAACAAAGTAAAAAGCTTGTGAACAATTTTTCAAAAAAAAGTCTTGAGATAACAGTGTTTCAGGCTGATTGATAACCTCCACAAAACCTCATACTGACTATTGGGGTAAGGGAAACAGGGTTACAAAGAAAGGATTTATGTTGCTCTCATTCCTTCTAAGTAAAAAAATGAAAAATGAAAAATAAAATAAAAAATCAAATTCTAACAGCATCTTTATCATTGTAAAAAAAAAAAAGAGCTTGTGAACAATATTTCAAAAAAAAAAAAAAAAACTTTGAGATATCAGTGTTTCCAGCTGATTGATGACCCTCCACAAAACCTCATACTGTCTGCTACTGACTATTAGGGTAAGGGAAACATGGGTTACAAAAGAAAGGATTTATGTTGCTCTCTATCCTTATAAGTAAAAAAATGAAAAATGAAAATAAAAAATAAAAAAATATCAAATTCTAACAGCATCTATTATCATTGAAAAAAAAAAAAAAAGCTTGTGAACAATATTTCAAAAAAAAAAACCCTGAGATATCAGTGTTTCCAGATGATTGATTCCTTTAACGATGTGAAGGACCCTCCACAAAACCTCATACTGACTGTTGGGGTAAGGGAAACATGGGTTACAAAGAAAGGATTTATGTTGCTCTCTATCCTTCTAAGTAAAAAAAAAATTGGGTAAGGGAAACATGGTTACAAAGAAAGGATTTATGTTGCTCTCATTCCTTCTAAGTAAAAAAATGAAAAATGAAAAATAAAATAAAAAATCAAATTCTAACAGCATCTTTATCATTGTAAAAAAAAAAAGAGCTTGTGAACAATATTTCAAAAAAAAAAAAAAAACTTTGAGATATCAGTGTTTCCAGCTGATTGATGACCCTCCACAAAACCTCATACTGTCTGCTACTGACTATTAGGGTAAGGGAAACATGGGTTACAAAAGAAAGGATTTATGTTGCTCTCTATCCTTATAAGTAAAAAAATGAAAAATGAAAATAAAAAATAAAAAAATATCAAATTCTAACAGCATCTATTATCATTGAAAAAAAAAAAAAAAGCTTGTGAACAATATTTCAAAAAAAAAACCCTTGAGATATCAGTGTTTCCAGATGATTGATTCCTTTAACGATGTGAAGGACCCTCCACAAAACCTCATACTGACTGTTGGGGTAAGGGAAACATGGGTTACAAAGAAAGGATTTATGTTGCTCTCTATCCTTCTAAGTAAAAAAAAAATCAAATTCTAACAACATCTATTATCATTGGGAAAAAAAAAAAGCACCAAGGAACTAGAGACAATTACTCAATTTGTCACAATTTGAGGCCAAACCGTGACTTGCAGGAAAAATTTACGGTTTTAACTAAACGTCCCACAATTTTTACAGAGAAATGTTTCCCTTTGTCCTATTCCACTGTTATTCTTTTATAGATGACACACGATAAATCTTTGGTTCCAAAAAAATAGCCATCACAAGAAGACATCAATGGATACTTCTCCCCTAGTCAGTAAAAATCATACTAAAAAATTAAAACCTTATGTATGAAACAGAGAGGTGCATAAGGGAAGTAGCAGATAAGAAAGAAGACCTTTGTAGAATTCAGAGTTCAAAAAGTTCTTTCAAACATCGAACTGAAGTCATACAACCAATATACTATAAGAAAAAAAGAAATGCAGAGGAGGAAGTTCAGAAACTCCCTAAAATTTTCCCATAATCTACCTAAGTTGGCTAAATCAACAAATGGGTATACCAAAAATTATCTATTTAATCTCAACCCAAAGACCCAATCAACTTTCCCTCACCAACAAACAACATAACCCATTAACTAGAGGTAGGAAAATTGGACGGGTGTTCGGCCTCTACCCCCAATTTCCAACATCAAGAATATCGAAAAAAAATTACCCAATGGGTATATCAAAATTCGAAACAAAAACAAACACAACATCACCCATCGGTTCTTGAAGCAAAAATAAGAGAGAGAGACGAGAGGCAGAGGGAGGGAGACAGTAACGAGAGAGAACAACGGAAGGAAGAGAGAGATTACCTGAAGTAGAATTCTGAATCCTCTTGATTCACTGATCGGATGGCTAGACGAGAAGAGGGAATGCTTTTGATTTACCGAGGGAAAAGGAAGAATTCGGGAACACATAAAGAATAGATAAAAATAAAAAAAAGTTAAAGAATAAAACAAAAAATAAATAAATAAAAACAGTTAAAGAATTTTAAAAAAACAAAGAATTAAAAAAAAATAGTTAAAGAATTAAAAAAAATAAAAAAATAAAAACAGTTAAATTTTTTTTTTTTATTTTAAAAAAGTGAAGAATTTGTTGAAACTAGCTGTTATTAACTTTTTTGTCTACAATATAAAGGTCTCTATTTATAGGCTATAGAGTAAATACAAGTATAGTAATCTTAAATTTGATTACAATCAACCTTAAATAGAAAATATTACAATATCAACTAAATATAGAATATACGAAAAATATATTATATTTTTTGTATATTCTAACACAAGGCAAGCGAGATTACCTTATGGATGTGAGTAGCCCCACTTAATATTAAAATTGAAAACATCCAAAGGTAATTTTAATCATGTGACATAGCCCTTTAGCCTAGTCATCCTCTGCACAATACCACAAATATAATTACTAACAACCAAGGGAAGGAACCTCACAATTAGATTTCTACACCCACAAAAACTATTTTTTATATTCTTCTTCTAAAAAACAAAAAGGTAAAATCTAGGAATTATCTGTGTTGCTAATTAAACAAAAAGTCATTTTACTTCGCATTAGGTATAGCATTGTTATGTGTAAACTCCTCCCTTGATGAAAGACCAGCCATGAAAGATATGACAGCAATGCTTAAGGAGATTAAACATGAAAGAGAGGATTATGCAAAGGTGGATGCCCTTCTCAAGGGATCTCCTACAAACAATGTTCAAATAAATAACTCTATAGAGTGCTGAATAGTAGAAAAAATTTCACTTAACACTTTTTTTTTTCTACAGAGATAAGCACAAAAAAAAAAAAAACCAATAAACAAACAAAATGGAAAAACAAAGGAAGCTTGTTAGAGCATTCACAACAAGCTCTTCAAATTTAGCCTTTTCCTAAAAATCTAACAAAACTCACAAAAACACCCATTTAACAAGCTCCCTTCTCTACTTTATTTTTAACTCTTGTAGAAAGACTCCCTATATACCAAGAGCCAAAAAGCTAAAGTTAAATAATTTTTTAAGCTTATTTTGTTTACTTTCTTTAATCACCTCCCTCTAATTGGTTTAAAACTAATAAAAAATAATAATATTTAACTAAAGTAAATAAAGGTATAGAGAGTTTGATATTTGATTCTTGTTAAAAGTGGCTTTCTAAATGTGATAAAGTGAATTTGTCTCATCAAATTTAGCTTTTATTTGAGGAACTTACTATAAATGCTCTTAATGGGTTAAAAGCTCAATAGAATAAGATCTGATGCAGAGGTCAAAAGCCAAGAATACCGTTAAAACCAACTATTTAAAATGGATGGCGGCGATGATTGAATTGAGACAAAAATCTAGAGCATTTTGGGGGAGGACTACACTATTTACGTGTATGTGCCTAGCCATCAGATATGAAAGGTAAAACTGTCTTTATAGGATTCAATACAATAGTTTTATTTTTATTTTTTCCAATCATCTTTTTAGTCCAATCCACAATCCTCAAGGGTATGTTTGGTAAAGATTAAGGTTGGGGTTGAAAGATTTTTGAGTTTTGATGCAATATAAAGTAGAAAGAATGTGGTAAATTTTTTGTATAGAAAAGTGAAAAAAAAAAAAAATTTAGTGAGTTTTTATTTAAATAGTAATAAAAAGTGTTTGTAGTGATATAAAAAGTAAAAAAAAAAAATTATTAAAAATTGTTCAATAAAATATAAAAAATTTAAATGTTTTGATGCAATTTTTTTTTTTTTGAGATTTTAAAAGTTCAAACCCTAAACCCTAGGTCCCAAAACTTTTGAGTCAAAACAGTCAAAATTACCGTATCATGCTTTCTTCAGACTTGCAACATTTTTACACAATTTCGAATCCTCACCTGCTCAACCGGTCACCCCTCCTCCAATCCCCATATATATTTCATTCCAAATCAAACACTCTAAAACCCTCTGAAACCTATTTCCTTAAGAGGTTTAATTGGCACACTGTCCTCCGGCAGGCAGACGGAGTGGGCGGCGGTTTTGGGAAAATCAGGTAACATTCCTACCCTCTCTAAAATCCCACCATTCTCTATTATAAATTAAATCAAGGTGGAAATTGTAACGTAAATTGCCAATATCTCTACCTTAATTCTTACTCTTTGCTCCATACAATTGTTTATCTTTCTTTCTCTTTGCTTTCCTCTCTTCCCCTCCCTGATTCTCTCTCTACGAAACACACAATAAAAATTAATCGGTAGACGCCGGGCTGTTTATGGAAAGTTGTGCGGTGGAAAATGATATGAAGAGAAAAAGTTAGTAAAAAAATAGGAGAAAGGTCAAAAAAAAAAAAAAAAAAAAAAAATTGATTTGCCAGATTTCTCATGCCCTGGGGTTTTCGTGGAAGCATTTTGTCATGTCAAGGGAACTTCAAAAAAATATAAATGAGAAATAAGAATGAATTTAAAATATTGTTGGAGGTGACCCATTAAACTATTTCTTGTGCTTATATTGTGTCTTTGGGATACGAACAAAATTCAGAATCTTTTTGCTACTCCATGGTCTTTTTTTTTTTTTTTTTTTCATTTTTAAAGTTATTTTAGTTGAATTATTGTTTTTTCCTTTTAATGAGACATTCTTTATTGATTCAATACTTGATGATTTTTTTTTTTTTTAAAGTGTGTAAGCTGTAATTTTACACACTTTGTTTTTGTTTCTTTTTGTAGTCGCTCTTACATGTTACCTCACTGATATTATATGAATATTGACACGCATTTACAAAATTTGACAAATATACTTTTTGTTATACACATATTGTTTTATAAAATATTTTATTTTTAGTTTGAATTGTGTTTATTTATTTTCTAATATAATATAAACATAAATATAGAAAGAGATCAAAAAAAAATTATCTTGTCATTATAATTTATTATATTAGTTCCACCCCTTCAAAGATAAATTCTTGGCTCTTCCACTAACTAAGGATTTACTATCACTTTTTCATTTAAATATGATATTTTAGGAAATGAGAAAAAGAAAGAAAATAAAGAAAAGCAAAAATTTAGAGAGAGAAATAATATTTTATTATTTTAAAGAAAAATAGAGAGTGAATAGTAGCTAGCACTATTCACGCTCCCCACTTTTTTCCTCAAAGTGGGAAGCCAAATGGAAGCTCCAAAATACTCTAAAATGAATTTTGGCTCTTTAAGAAAAACTTTACTTTAGGAAGACAGATGAGAATGCATTTACTATTCAAATAAAAAATTCATCAAAAAACAAACTTCTTCACTTTTCCATACAAGAAATTTACAACATTTTTTCTACTTTATATCACATTATCACTTCTTATTACTATTTTTTTTTTAAAAAAAAAAACACACTAAAGTCTTTAACAAACACCCCCT
>FXXK01000443.1:198179-229600 GCA_900184695.1 Betula pendula
TCTTGTTTTTCTTCTTCAATTTTTTTTTTTGGGAAAATCAGGTAACATTCCTACCCTCTCTAAAATCCCACCATTCTCTATTATAAATTAAATCAAGGTGGAAATTGTAACGTAAATTGCCAATATCTCTACCTTAATTTTACTCTTTGCTCCATACAATTGTTTATCTTTCTTTCTCTTGCTTTCCTCTCTTCCCCTCCCTGATTCTCTCTCTACGAAACACACAATAAAAATTAATCGGTAGACGCCGGCTGTTTATGGAAAGTTGTGCGGTGGAAAATGATATGAAGAGAAAAAAGTTAGTAAAAAAGTAGGAGAAAGGTCAAAAAAAAAAAAAAAAAAAAAAAATTGATTTGCCAGTTTCTCATGCCCTGGGGTTTTCCGTGGAAGCATTTTGTCATGTCAAGGGAACTTCTAAAAAAATATAAATGAGAAATAAGAATGAATTTAAAAATATTGTTGGAGGTGACCCATTAAACTATTTCTTGTGCTTATATTGTGTCTTTGGGATACGAACAAAATTCAGAATCTTTTTGCTACTCCATGGTCTTTTTTTTTTTTTTTTTTCATTTTTAAAGTTATTTTTATTGAATTATTGTTTTTCCTTTTAATGAGACATTCTTTATTGATTCAATACTTGATGATTTTTTTTTTTTTTAAAGTGTGTAAGCTGTAATTTTACACACTTTGTTTTTGTTTCTTTTTGTAGTCGCTCTTACATGTTACCTCACTGATATTATATGAATATTGACACGCATTTACAAAATTTGACAAATATACTTTTTGTTATACACATATTGTTTATAAAATTTTTATTTTTAGTTTGAATTGTGTTTATTTATTTTCTAATATAATATAAACATAAATATAGAAAGAGATCAAAAAAAATTATCTTGTCATTATAATTTATTATATTAGTTCCACCCTTCAAAGATAAATTCTTGGCTCTTCCACTAACTAAGGATTTACTATCACTTTTTCATTTTAAATATGATATTTTAGGAAATGAGAAAAAGAAAGAAAATAAAGAAAAGCAAAAATTTAGAGAGAGAAATAATATTTTATTATTTTAAAGAAAAATAGAGAGTGAATAGTAGCTAGCACTATTCACGCTCCCCACTTTTTTCCTCAAAGTGGGAAGCCAAATGGAAGCTCCAAAATACTCTAAAATGAATTTTGGCTCTTTAAGAAAAAACTTTACTTTAGGAAGACAGATGAGAATGCATTTACTATTCAAATAAAAAATTCATCAAAAACAAACTTCTTCACTTTTCCATACAAGAAATTTACAACATTTTTTCTACTTTATATCACATTATCACTTCTTATTACTATTTTTTTTTTTAAAAAAAAAAAACACACTAAAGTCTTTAACAAACACCCCCTAAATCTGACTTTTTTGGGCTGGCATAGGGCCTCTCTTTCTTTTGATAGCAACGATGCCGTTTCAAGAACAGGGTGTGAGACCCTCTTCTCATTTTTGTTTTTGGGTCGGTAAAGGGTTTTGAACTTTGGCGTGCATAGTGTTCCCATCCAGTTGCACCGAAACGGCGCCGTGAGGCGTTCATCATTGTCACTGTCATTCATTGTTGCGTCTCTCATTCTTACCACACGCCATAGACACAGTTTTGCAGATATGGAGTACGTGAACCCTGAAGGCCTTCGCTTAGATGGTCGCCGTCCCATGGAAGTATATATCGAACTACATTCGTTTCTCTAGCTTGGTATCTT
This sequence comes from Betula pendula, assembly GCA_900184695.1. NCBI lineage: Eukaryota > Viridiplantae > Streptophyta > Magnoliopsida > Fagales > Betulaceae > Betula > Betula pendula. Next base: position 199,911 of record FXXK01000443.1, read on the forward strand.
TGTTTACCTATTCTCTTATGATCTGCTTTATCTGTTTTTTTTTTCCTAAATTATTTTAGATGAGGCAAATTCGAGCAGAGATTGGTGCTGTGGCCAAAGCTGATGGGTACCAACCATATTTCTATATATATATATAAGTAATTCTTCAAATTGATTTCAATTTATGGTTTTTTAATTAAAATTTACTCTGACTTTCAATTTCAGTTCTGCTGTGTTTGAGATGGGTAACACGAAAGTGATTGCTGCAGTATATGGCCCTAGAGAGGTAACCTTTAACATGGAGTCTTTGTTTGAGATGTTTAGTTTGCAAGATAAAGTACTTTTTCAAGTTATTGCTATGAAAGTTTGATTACTAATGATATATGTTCACTTTTCAGGTCCAAAATAGGAGTCAACAAATGAGTGACAAGGCCCTGGTAACACTCTTTTTGTTATGTTCTTTTCTTTAACTAGTTCTAAATGCATTCATGATTTTGTCTTTCTTTGTTTTCAGGTGCGATGCGAGTATAGTATGGCTAATTTTAGTACGGGGGATCGCATGAGAAAACCAAAGGGTGACAGGTAATTCTCTTTTTCTCTTTGGTTTATTCTAAAATTATCGGTCACCTAGTTTCCATACATTACCATGAATTCATCTGTAGTCTTTCCCATGAAGAAAGCCAATTGCATGTATGATCGACTTAATAGAATTATAGTGCTGTATTATAGCTTTTTAAATGCATCGAAAAAGTGTCCTTGGAAAAATTTTGCAATTTAGATATAGAGGTTTGTAAAATCTGTATGCTTAGGGAATTGAATTTGTCTGGTTAAAAACAGGCTGGGATGATTTTTGAATGACTAGATGTGTTCTCTGTTCGTAATTGATGAACCAAAACCATGCCAAAGAGTCTCTCATGGTAGACATAATTTTGAATTTGTTATGACTTCATTGATTTGCCTCTGGAAGTGGGTTTTTAAGCCATGTAGTAGGTTTAGTATAAAAGAAGAGAAATACCTACTTTTGGCTTCACTCGCAAATTAAAGCTTTTGGTGAAGTGTTTGGCATGTGTGCTCTTTTGTTCTCTTATTGATGTAAGTTTTCTTGCACTCAGGCGATCCACAGAGATATCTCTAGTTATTCGCCAGACCATGGAAGCTTGCATATTGACACATTTGATGCCTCGGTCTCAGGTTCTATTACAGCATCTTGGGAACTTTTCCTACATGAGTGTGGTATTGCTAGTTTCTATTCTGAAGGTTTGTTTACTTATCTTGCAGATAGATATTTTTGTCCAAGTACTCCAAGCGGATGGAGGTAAGTTGAGACTTGACTGAATCTGTGCAGTTGTTATTCTTGGATGGTAATCAGCTCATTTTAATTTTTCTTCATGAATCCATGCTCCTTTCTCCCCCTCCTCATTATGTGTGCATGTGTGATAATAGATGAGGGAATTTTACATGTGGGCTTTTTTTTTTTCGCTTTTTAGGCAACAAAGGGTTCTAGGGAATCTACCATGTAATATAATAGATGGAGAATTCAGCACACTTTCTTGTTTTGAGATACATGCTAGTATGTTTTTCTTGCCATTATTAGCTGTGTTTGGGTATGGGTTGTGCTGCCCAATGTGCCCATAGAGTTGTGGGCCTGCAGACAGTAATTGTTTTTAGAAAGGAAATATATGAGGATACCCAGTAAAGCAAATGTGAAAGTGGAAGAGCCTCTAAACATGATACTAGTTGAATATGTAATCAAGTCAACCTAAAATGTCATGTTGAATTCTATTTGTGAACTAGGAATTTTTTTTTTTCAGGAACTAGATCTGCATGTATCAATGCTGCAACTTTAGCCCTTGCAGATGCTGGGATCCCATTGCGTGATCTTGTTACTTCATGTAGTTCTGGGTACCTTAATAGCACTCCTCTGCTTGGTAAATTTATGTGCCTTTCGTTTTTCTCTTGCTTTCTTGCTACATCTAAAGTTTTTGCTTTCCAAATGAATTCTTATTTGGAGAATTGCTGTGTGAACAGATTTGAACTATGTAGAAGATAGTGCTGGAGGTCCTGATGTCACTGTAGGGTTTCTCCCTAAGTTGGACAAAGTGACCCTTCTTCAGGTTATATCTGAAAGTTTGTTCTCATTTATTCTTCTCTCTACCTCTTAATAGGCTTAGAATTCCTTCATGGTTGACGTCTTGGGTGCATTCAGTGCTTTTGTGATTTAAAATTTTCTAAAATTTGATTTTAGAACAGCTCAGGGCCTCATATATAAAGAAATTAAGCTCTTTCTTTCTCTCTCTCTCTCTCCCCACTTTAATTATTTGCCTGAAACTTCTATCCCTACCCCTGCCCAACAATTGCTGAACTACTTTTGGCCAAGGTTCATCTCCCAAGGCTGGTTGGCCTTTGGGATTTTGAATGTTTAGAGCTGGTTATAATATATTTTGATGGATTATACTCTCATCCACATGGTCAACCGAGTATTGGGGATTAGGCTTAATGGTTCTGGGTTTTCTGATTGATTGTGTTATTGATGTATCTGATACTGTTTTTGCAATGTTTTAAGCACAAAACTTGTTACCTTTACGGTATTTGAATTTTTTTGCAATTTTATATGGTTCATATGGTGAAATTGAACCATATAAATTGCCATTAATCCTTGTTCGATTTAGCAGCACCACCCAAGCAAGGTGAAAGATTTCTTTTTGGACCACTCATTTGTTGTGTGTTCTGAAGCAGATGGATTCTAAGTTACCAATAGACATTTTTGAAAATGTCATGCAACTTGCAATTGAAGGCTGCAAAGCAGTAGCAAATTACATTCGAGAAGTAAGAACATTTTTCTTGTAGCCAATGATAATGCCGCCTTATTTTTTGATTTAGTCAGAACTTGTTGAGTTGCCTCTGTATTTCAACAATGTGCAATGACATCTACTCATAGGTATTGCTTGATTTGTTCTCTTAGTACAGTCATGAGGGGTTTATTTGGATTTTCTATTGGTTTGTTTGGCAGATATTGCTAGAGAATACCAAGCAACTAGAGTATCGTCGGGGTCTATAGTTTATAAACATGGTAAGAAACTCAAAATCCTTCCTTGATTGTCATTGGAACTAGACATATATGTCTTGCAGGTCATAAATTTCAAACTGCAGGTATCTCCTCTCTGACGTTGGTCTTTGGAAACTACAGCTTGGCCTGATCATGGTTAGAGACTTCCATTGCTTCAGTGTGGATTTGGGAATCCCTATATACAATTAACAAGCAACCATATACTTGTTTCAACTCTTAATGGTTCCCTGCTTGTGGTGGGGAATGTGGCAAAGCATGTCTGCTTTATTTGGCCTCAGCTCTGGAAATCCTGCGTTTTTTCTTTTGTTTTTTTAGCCATACCTTGGGCTTCTTGTTAGTATTTAAACCATAAGTTGAATTGGTGTTATATAGAATCTTGAACCATTATGGTATATGGAGTTTAATCTGTTTCTTTCTTTTGCTTTTTGGTGGGGAAGGAAAGTGGGGTGGTGGATGTTGCCAATCTTGTAGTGAATAGCTTGTGTTATTCACAATTACCTTAGAGAGTAGGTGAAAACCCAATTAAAAGATGCCTATTTTGAAAAAAATTATAGGGAAAAGTCCATATACCCCCCTCAAACTACCACTCAATTGACAATGTCTCCCTCAAACTTTCAATTGTGACAATGTTTTCTCTCAAACTACCAAACAAATGACAATGTCCCCTTTAAGGATGAAAATACCCTTACTTAAATAAAAAAATAATAATTTCTTTAAAAAAAAAACTAAAACTAAAAATAAAAAAAAAACTATAATTCATAAGGGCTAGAAAAAGACTAAAGCTAAAAATAAAAAATAGGGTTAATTACCGTTTCCCCCCATGAACTACCACCCATTTCCCACTTGGCACCATTAACTGACAAGTGGGACAAATTGTCCTCTTGGACTACCATTTAGTTACCTTTTGCCCCCTTCCGTCAGTCAACGACGTTAAATCAGACGGAATATTCTCTTTTTAAACGTGAAATTTGTAAAAGGACATAAATGCCCCCAATAAGAATAATATAAAATATTTTTTAAAAAAAAATAAAAAAAAAAAAAATTAGAAGGGGTGGCTCGAGAGCCACCCCTTTGGCCAATGGGGGTGGCGGCCACCCCCATTTTGGCCAGGGGGTGGCTGAGCCACCCCAACGCCGGTCCGGGGAGTGTTTCGGCCACCCCCAATTTACTCATCGCGGGGTGGCCGGACCACCCCCAACGGCCCTGGTGGTGGTTCGGCCACCCCAGACCGGCGTTCTGGGGTGGTTTCGGCCACCCCCAATTTACTCATCGGGGTGGCCGGACCACCCCCAACGGCCCTGGGGGTGGTTACGGCCACCCCATGGAGTAAATTGGGGTGGCCGAAACCACCCCCATGGCCGTTGGGGGTGGCTCTCGAGCCACCCCTTTTCTTCAATTTTTTTTTTTTTTTTTTAAATTTTATTTTAGTTTTTTTAATTGTTTTTTTTATATATATATAATTTAATTTATTTAATTTTAGGGATATTTTATGTAAATTTGTTCATCCACTTAGGGTATTTGCGTCATTTCAATTGATTTAACGTGGTTGACTAACGGAAGGGGCAAAATGTAACTAAATGGTAGTTCAAGAGGGCAATTTGTCCCACTTGTCAGTTAATGGTGCCAAGTGAGAAATGGGTGGTAGTTCATGGAGGGAAACGGTAATTAACCCTAAAAAATAAAAACAAAAATCAAAACAAAATTAATTTTTTTTTTTAAAAAAAAAAAAAAAAAACACTACAAACAATTGAACAAATTCAAGAATAAAAAAAAAATTATAAACATTTTTTAAAAAAAACTATAATTATTTTTTTTAAAAAAAATTATTATTATTATTTTCGAATTCATAAGAGTTAGAAAATACTAAAACTAAAAAAAAAAAAAAAAAAAAAAAAAACTAGCAATTTTTTTATATAAAAATAAAAAAATAAACACTCCTACCCAATTAGCCAAATTCAAAATTTTAAAAAAATTATAAAGATTTCGTTTTAAAAAATTACTTTTAAAAAAAAAAATTAAAAAAATGGTATTTGGTCTTATTGAAAAATCTGTATGGTTATTTTTGTCTTTTGTTGTCATTAGGGGGTATTGTCATTTGTTTGGTAGTTTGGGAGGGACATTGTCACAATTGAAAGTTTGGGGGGAGACATTGTCAATTATGTGGTAGTTTAAGTAGGGTATGTGGACTTTTCCCAAAATTATACGTATGATCTCTCCTTTATAAAATAAATGTTGGGTGCCTTAATATATGTTTACAAGAAGAACTTCTTGTGTACTAGAGTTGCGCCCCTTCACCTTTATATGATATGATATGAATTATTTATCAAAAAAATATGTTTACAAGAAGAATTGGAATTAAAAATACAACTATAAAGGATAACATGTTTATCATGAAGACTCCTAATAATATGTAATCCTAATCCTAATCCTAAAAAGACTTCATATAATAATGAGATAATAGTCATATGTCCACGCAACTTCTTCTTTCTTATCTTTATATTGATCGAACTTAACAGGTACAAAAAAAAAAAGACATATCCAGACCTTGTCAATTCACATACCATAACAGGTCCAAATCACTATTAAATAAAATTGCACAAGCAGATACATACGAAATTTTCACACGCCTTTCCTCCCCAGCTAAATCTCTAACTCTTCAATGTACATTTACCTTCAGTGGCTATCCACGCAATCTTAATACTGATAAATACATCAGTTCCTGTTCTGACATGAAAAAGGCTAACTTACAAGTAAAAATTAGAGTCTTCATTTTCACATGTACAAATATTATCACCTGTTTGTTTCATTCTTCTGCTTACTGTTAGCAGCAATTCTGGACTTGTAATATTGCCAAAACCACATGATTAAAAAACTGCAGCGATGCTGGTTCCTTGATTAGCCAGCAGCCATAGCGTCAGCCTTGGGACTCGCATTTAAGAACATGTTTGATACGCGAAATGGCTATTCCAAATAATAGCCTTTATTAAAAATGAAATGATTGAAATGGATTATCCTTAGAATAGTCATTCCGTTAGCTATGAGAGAATGATTATTCCATCAATTGAGGGAATAGCTATTAATTAAGAAAAATAGTTATTCCCTCAATTGATGGAATAATCATTCCCTCATGACTATCAGAATGACTAATTCATTTCAATCCTTCCATTCTTAATAAAGGATATTCCTTAAAATAGCCATTCCGCGTACCAAACATAACCTAAAAGTTGATGCAGATTGGCACAAGGGTTTGAGTTGTTCTCGTACATGTCACTCTTTTCCTCAATGCTCCTATCAATGGAACCTGAATTTTTAACTCTTGACATTAGGTTTTCTGTACTAACAGGTAGGGCTCTCTTGTCGTCAATGCTGTTCAAACTAATCTCTACTGTCAGTCCTAGTTTTGCATTTTTCAGTTTCTCCTGTATGTTGAAATCAATTTATAAGTTAAGAGTGAGCAGGAGTAACAAACTCAGGAAACAATAATCCATTGCTGATGCAAACAAGCAAATTATAAAGATGGCACGCGGATATACATACCATTAAGGTTGCATTTTCTAGCCTCAGTTTCTCTGAGTTTTCTGTCAATCTTTCTATTTCAGATTTTACTGCCACATTTTCAGCATTCAAGGATTCGACTTTATGTGCAAGTACTTCAGTTTCAGCCTGCATGGAGTGTTGCAAAGCATTACCTCAAATAAAAATTAAGGTTGCATTTTCTAGCCTCAGTTTCTCTGAGTTTTCTGTCAATCTTTCTATTTCAGATTTTACTGCCACATTTTCAGCATTCAAGGATTCGACTTTATGTGCAAGTACTTCAGTTTCAGCCTGCATGGAGTGTTGCAAAGCATTACCTCAAATAAAAAGGTTGTTCAGACCAACAATATGAGACTTCAATTATTAAGAACACACTTGTCTATACCTGCTTCCTCAACCTGGACCTTCTAGCGAATTCTCGATTAGACTGTTTCCTCCTCTCTCGGTTTAGCTCATTCTGAGCAATATTACTAACAAACCATCACCAGAATTTACAATCAGGTTGTCAAAGGCTTTAGACAATGCTTTATTATCCAAATACAAAGCAGTAACTTCTTGGAAAAGCAAAATGATTCAAAATTTTGAAAAAGTGAAGAATATCCCGGAAAAATATGGGTTTCAAGGAATCTGAAAAATTAAAAACCACAATTTGCAGACAATACCTGTATCCATGCTTCAGGAGGCAATACTGCACAGGATTGTGGGACACTATTAGTTGTTGTCTTGGTATTCATATTAGGAGTGTTCCTGTGCTCCAATGCTGTGGTCATGCCAGGAGAAACAACAGTTCCAACCAAATGTCCAGCAGCACTAGCAGGAGTAACAGTTGCACCCAAGGCCTTATCAGGAGCTGCATTTACCTCCTTAGAAGAAACTAAATTGGCATGTGCCTCAGTCTTGCCATCACTGCCTGTGCATATACAGATCGAGTAAACAGAAATATCATCAAACATGAATTCAAGCCTTTGAAAGAGCTTCATATACAGTAATATCATCCTTTGAAGCTTGATAGCTGAAGAGAGCAAGATAGAATTGACATAATTATTGTAATTAATCCAGAAATCAAAACCACTGCCATAATTATTCATGTTTTCTCCTGTTCTTCTCAGTTACGACTTGAGAAATAAGTTTAGATTCACTAGTGGGCCTTCAATCAAGATGAATGGGACTTCTACAATTATTATTGTATTATTTGTATTCAAGGACACATCTTACTTTACTTGCAGATCAAATTTCTGATCTTTGTCATTGTTGAGCAAAACTGTCTACAGAGTACACCTCTGGCTATGGGGCACAACCATTCCCATGTAAAAGTAAAATAGGCACAATATAATCTCTGAAATTTGAGAGCAACCATCCTCTTAACTACTCCTCACAAAACATCTACAAGCATTAGCACCGACAATGGACCACAATGGAATTGAATTAATAAATTGCATTCATCATGTCTCTCCACTCTTTACTAGATATCCACGTCCAAGCAACCACCATTATAATTTACAAGTATAAAGACCATTAAAACTATCTTGGATCTAATTATCAGTAAATCCAAAAAAACCAGCGGTTCTGCCCAAACCTCCAGCAAGTAGATTATATGATTTTGTGGCCACTTATTTATTGATTTATTTTCTTCTTAAAGGCACTTATAAGCCGCCATATCCATAGAGTTTCTTCACATCTTTTCTTCCTCTACCGGATATGTTAAACTACATCATCCAAACAGAGTTCAAGTACCCCTTCATTATGCAAAAGAATAGGCCTCAATCATCCAAGTCCAAGAAGAACGAGACAAGCAACACTTAGATAAGGAGAAAAAAAGTGACACAATGAAACTTACCCTGTAATGTAACTGCGAGTAAGGAGGTAATCATCGAGTTTCTTTAGGCCAGCCGGCAAGTTGACATCATAGAATGTAACTGCCATTGTAGCTAAGTCTGCGGATGCCTTCAACAAGCATATAATAAGAAAAAAGATAAGTTTAAGTGCTTATTCACTGTACTGCATTAAGCTAAACTTTGGGGCCAAAAACCTGTATAGACAAATTAACTAGACCTCCTGCAAAATCAAGCCATCTATAGACTTCCATTTTGTTTCCCAAAAACAAAGAAAAAGAGATTTTATTTAATTAGTGATTTTTTAACTAAACCATATCCGATTTACTAACATATTTCCAATATTCTGCATTGAACAATACGCATGTAGAGACAAATATCTTATCCTTGGTTATTCACAACATAGTAAATATAGTTAACTTTTCTGTTTGTACTACCATATTAAAATATAAGGATGGCCTTCTATATTGTACATTAAACTCCTCATGGAATACACAAATAATCATGAAGAATTTACAACTCTACAGAAAATTGATTAAGAGATCTCTCAATGGCCTCAAAGTAACACTGGAAAATCTCCAAATCAAATTCTTTAATCCTTTCGCCCCCATGTGACAAGAGAATCCATGCATTGCTGCAGCATAACAAGATCTCAAGCAAGGTTTTGGGCACCCCATCCGTGTTGCATTTCATTTTCTTTTGAAGTTACTTGACAGTCCAAATAAAGAATATTAATCCCACACTGTTGACATTCTGTTTACAAAGAATATAGTAGATGGAGAGAATACGAGTTTCCTCAACTATCCTAAGCATCATATTCTCCTCTCCTAAAATGCGTAATAACCCAAGATATTTGTCAAGGTTGTAATTTTAGGACAGAAATTAGCTACAAACTGGTTTGTAGCAATTAGCTACAAACTAGTCTAATAAAATGACATGTGTCCCTTAGCATGTGAGAAGCACATGTTTTTTAATAGCATGTGCTTCTCACATGCTTTTTTTTAATAGCATTAATAAGAAACAAGTGTTTCTCATATGTTAAGTGACACATGTCATTTTATTAGACTGGTTTGTAGTTAATTGCACCAAATCCAGTTTGTAACTAATTTCTGTCCTATTCTCAAATCACCTCAAATCTTGCCAGAACAAATCAAATCTTCAAAATCTTCCTAAATCTATCAGAACTATGTGCTGTATTTATCAACAATATAACGAACAACCTTATGGTCCTTGAACACATCAAAAACAATCAAACAAATAGAAATTACATGCTCTACTTTATTTTAAAATTCTCAAAGTTACTTCAAAATTTAGCAATCAACAAAGTAAAAAGCTTGTGAACAATATTTCAAAAAAATTCTTGAGATATCAGTGTTTCAAGCTGATTAATTCCTTTACCAATGTGAAGGTCCCTCCACAAAACCTCACGCTGTCTCATACTGACTATGGGGGTAAGGGAAACATGGGTTACAAAGAAAGGATTTAAGTCGCTCTCTATCCTAATAATTAAAAAAAATCAAATTCTAACAGCATCTATTATCATTGAAAAGAAAAAAAGGAAAAAAAGAAGCATTAAAGAACCACAGACAATTACATCGGAACTCTCAGTTTAAAAAAGCATCGTAAATAATACTTGTATTAATCCAAAAGACTTAGATGATACTTCCGTCCATCTTAGGTTCAATATTTTAACATAAATGTCTCTCACAGTGAGACACTTGTCCCATTAGCCCCATCATATTATTTAAAAATTAAAATAAATAAAAGTAAAATAAATAAATAAATAAAAAGAACAAAAATAAATAAATTCTAAGGATAGCTCCCCCAAATGGCCAAATGAGGTGGATTTGGCACCAGTTTCTTTTAAAAAATAAATAAAAAATTAATTTTTTAAGTTTTTTTTTTTTTTTTTTAATTTTCATAACCCAATATTCACATTCCCACCCTTCCTAGTAATTATTTTTCCTTTTACATTGGAAATTTGGAGTGGAAATCAGATTTGAAATTGTGACTCATTAATCATACGATGGAAGAAAATTTCTCACGAAGTACATAAATTACACAATGTGTTTCCATTTCATCATAAATTAAAAATTTGTACACTATTGGATTCAATGTTTCTTGTAAAAGGCCTCCCAAACTTCCAACCCATTGCATGAATAGGTTCTCTTCAAACTTTAGAACGGCTTGGGCTCTGTCTCCGGGCAGCATTCCGTCTTGCGCAGCATCCGACGAAGTATATCATCGACTGCATTGCACAACAAATGAAATATACATGTCAACTAAAAGAACAATATAGAAAGATCATTTCACGATGTCTGAAAATTGGTGAAGGGGAGTGTCTTACCAAGACAACAAACAAAATAATATTGAAGATTGCTACCACTCTCCACTCGATTTTCATGTATTGTGCAACACCGGCCCTGGTAACAGATTGGGGAAAAGCAAATGTAGGAAAATTTAATCAAGAAACAGAGGAAAAGACAATGAGGTACTGATGAATGATGATGCTTACTTGCAGGAATCACAATTATAGCACTTGATGGCTTTGGAGTTTTTGTAAAGTTTGCAGTCATTGTTGGAACTAACCGGATGAAAGCTCAAGTCATAGTATGAAGCATTCACAGCAGGATAACCACACCTATATTTGAGTTGAATCATAGCAAATATTAATGTCAGTAACATGGATCATCACCATTCTGAATTATTGTCTGAAATAAACTGCATATACACAATTTAAACTGTAATCACATGTGTGAAAAAAAAAACATTGTTGGAATTTATGTATTTTTTACTAGTTTTACTTTTCACACCTATTTATCACACCGGCTGATGGGAAGAACCACCCCTAGTCATGGGATCGCCATCCCCAAAATTTAAAAAATGTCATAAAAATTTGAAAATTTTAGAAATTTTTATGAAATGGACCCTTCAAAATTAATTTTTACCCCAAAAAAATTTATTTTTTTAGTTTTATCCCCTCTCTCCCCTCTTCTAAAATTTTAGTTTTGGCCCTGCTGGCTGATATAACGTGTTTTAAGTGGCTTCCCATGTGAATCGCTTAAAAAAAACAAAAAGAACATTACTTAAAACAGGAAAAGGATCCCCTTTGGAAATGGAGAGGAGCCAGTTAGGCCATTTTTACCCAAATAGGAGGGTAAAAATGTATATTAACTTTTTTGAATTACATTTTTACCTTCCTATTTGGCCTAACCGGCTTTGAAATGGAGAGGATCATTTTTTCTTAAAACATGCCACATTAGCTGGTATAAAATTGGTGCGAATAGTAGCATTATTTTATTTTTACATAAGGAGGATTTTGCAACTTTTTTTCTACAGATAAGCACTAAACTATATGACAAACAAAAAAGATTGAGAATGACAATTGGATTAATAAATAAAATTAAAAAATAAAACCTTCAGAATGGAGAAAACTTTACAAAACAACAGCAAAGAACCTACTCAAATGGTGGTCGACAGCAGCCAGCCTCAATGGGGCTCAGTTTTGCCAATTTATATTGTTTAAGGGTCTGCAATCAACAAGTGAAAAAAATCTAAAACCAAATGGGGGGGAAAAGTGAAAACATCACCATTCATGTCATAGGAGAAAGATCAGCAAATTCAACGTAAAAGTTCAAAATCAGACCTTATATTTCTTCGATAAGTTATTGCAATCTTCAGATTTCACAAGACAACTCTTCAAGCGCTTCCAGTTTTCGGTATTGTTTAGCTAAATTACAAGACCAACATCAAGCATTACTACATAACAAAGTTGACACTGATATTCTTCGCATTGCTAATAATAAAATATTCTCACCTGTTTTAGAAACCAGGAATGATAGTCTTGAAGTTGATACTCTTTATACCTAACCAAACAAGAAGAGATAGATTAATTGCAGACAACATGTCAACCCTAGTTGACCATTGCAAAAGAGAATCAAAACAAGAAAGAAGTAATGACAGAATATTCCCATTCATAAAGGAATTTCTGCAGTCAATTCCACAAAAAAGCATTTTACCAACCAAAAAGCAAAGTGAGAGACAACAATAATGATGCTATCAGATGAATTACATGTATTCTCACCTCAAACCAGTAACGCTATGACCAGATCCATTATTTGTTACAATAAACCTACAAGGAAAGGAAGAAAGTTATATAAAATTAAAACAAGCACCAAGTAGAAGTGAGTGCATTACTTGTTGAGAAAACTTCTAATGATATCTAGAAAGAAGGCAAAATAAAGATTAAACTATTGACGAAGAGAATATGTCATATAATATTATTGTTTTGAACCAAACTCCTGTTTTTCTCACAGCATTCACCTAAAAAGAATTGAATATTAACATTGATACTTTAAATGACGAATGACTATAGTAAATCCTTTGGAGTCGATACGAAAATAGGAGTCATCTCTAGCAGTTAAATTAAGTGCTTTGTATGAGATTTGCAAGTAAAAAACATAACAAATTCTATTGTTAAATTACTGAAAAAAATAAGTAACATTAAAAGGCAACGATGACAAAAGCACCAGATTGATTTGGGAATATCATGTTTTACTTATTTAAGCAACACTATCTTCAAAGAAATCACTTCCACAGGAGCTGCATTTGAACACAAATTAATACCACACCCTTGAAACCCTGTCTGGCAATTTAGGAAATGGAATATTCCTATGAAAACAAGAGAAACTTATAGGAACACAATCTTACAAAACATAAAGGCTTCAGGTACAATGTGCAGCTTCCTATCAACCATGCTTCCAGTCAATTTTTATAAAGGATTTCCCTTTGGATTCGCATTTAAGTAGCATCCAATCATTTCTACTGAAAGAGAAATTTGAGAGATTGAAAGATGGTCCAACCTCACTTTCTTTTGGCACATTATTTCTAAGTACTCCTCAGTAAACATTGGTCGCCGACTCGCCGTTAATTGTATAACTAAGAGGTATCAACCGAAAATAGATAATGGCCAAACTAACTTCATATACCCTCATTATATATCATTAGTTGTCAATATAATTAGTGTCTGCTCCTTGTTCTGTTTGTCATAAAATTAGCCACGCAATCATATTCCACTCATCCGCTCAAATCAAAACCAAATCTTTCATCACTTTTTGAGGTTTGCATGTTATGTTCAGTTCCCATATAAACTAATACCACAACCATACAATTTTTTATTTTTTTTATTTTTCTAAAATGTACTAAATTTACTAAAATGCAGGTACACATATACGTGGGAAGCATACAATGACTCAAGTCTGGAATGTGCTAAAATGAGCTAGCACCAACACCAGCTAAAAACAAAATCTAGAAAGAAAGTAGTAGAGGGATCCACTCTCAAGGGAGGTATTTAAGCTTCTGATAAAGGTGAGCTTGATGTAATCAAATGGTCATTCAACACTCCAAAAGCTTGAGAGTTCCTCGCAAAAGATTCCACATCAAGCACAAAGGCATAAGATTCCAAAACAATCTTCTATCTTTGTTGCCAAAAGTCTCACAGAATTAGAAAGCACTCAACTAATACCAAAAGAGAAAAAACTAATCCCAGAACACTTAAGCACTAGCACAATGTAACAAGTGATGATCCAATTATTCTCCACCAATTAACTAGATTTTTCTGTTTAATATGATTATTTCTATGAGACTTTTCAAATGAATAGCTCAGCCAACAAAAATGCCACCTTTGTAGGCATATGGGCATTTTAACCCAGACTTATATAATAGTAACAGTAGCTAAATATAGAATAACATAGCACTTGCAGAAAATGTATGAAGTCTAGGGCATAAAAATTTATCTACGGTCCCTATCATAAGCTTCACTTTAGATGACAAATCAACTTCAGCTTCACATATACTTACGCCAATACAGTGAATACTAGAATTCCCACCAGAATGAAGCACAACAGGATCAGATACTGCAAGTGAAACGTCAAGGCGCACCCAGAAAATAAATAATGTACAGGGCGCAGATAAATTCATTTTGAAAAGGATACAATCCACAAGAGTATGGAGCTGTTTTTGAGTGCGCCAAAGAACCCGATTATAGATCTAAAGTTCAAAGGAAAACAGAAACGAATATGTTAATGTTAAGGGAAGGGAAAGTATTAGAATAAAAGAAGGCATCAAAGTCCACTGACACAGCAAGAAAAACTTACACCACAAAGATAAAAGCACCAAGGCCTAAAACAGGGAGAGTGAGGGAACTTCGACAGCCATCGTGATGAGTGCTCATCCATATCCCAAAAATTATGACACTTACAGCTAAAAGCTGCACAAGGTGGATAAGAAGTGAGCACAAACCCTCTATAAAAAAGATTAAAGGCGCATGATTTACTTCGTTGCTTCAATTTTTCATGTTCTCATTCTAATTAACCATCAAGGAAAACTTCCCATATATTTTTTGGTAGCTGAAATTACAAAATATCACTAGGTAACAAACTAAAAAAAATATTAGGAAAAATTTTACTTACCTCTGATCTTTCATTACTTTTGCAATCATACCCTTAAACTTTAAAAATGTCAATTTAGAGTTATCATCTTTTATAAGTTTACAATGTTAACCATCCACTCCAAATTTAGCGTCAAATCCCCACAATACTCTCATCTTTTTTTTTAAAAAAAAATAATAATAATAAATTAAATTATTAAATCAAGGTATTTTTATAATTTTATAAATATCTTAAAGGTGTTTTGGAAATTTCACTCATAAATTTGGACGGGATGATTGTTTAATGATGGTAACCCTAAATTGACATTTTTTTCCGGTTTAAAAATATGATTGCAAAAGTAACGAAACATAGTCGGCGGTAAGTAAAGTTTTCCCAATATATTATGTACCACTACATATAATGCAAAAACCATCCAGAACAATTTGTAGCATTAACTACAAGAGCAATGTCAGAGTAAAATTGAATAGCAAGAACCCGAATGTAGCGTTAATTACAGACAAAGTCAAAATGTTCCAAATGAAATACACCCAATATACACTAAAGAACACTAAAAAGAACCCACGAAACAAGGCAGACATTAAAACCCAGCAGCAGAAACAAACCCATCAAACGAGCAAACCAAGAAATGGAGAGAACACATAAAGAAGGGCCCTTTTCAAAATGTACATATAGAATAACTAGAATCTAAACAACGAAACAAGAAGGGAGATAAACAGCACAAAGCATACTAACCATGGTGAGAAAGTTGATCCATCTGATTACAAAAGTGCTCGTTCCTACACCCATTTTCCCTTTCCTCCTCCTTTATCTCTCTCTATCAAACCTTCAATATAAAGCAATAAAGCAACATAGATATATATATATATATATATACGGTAAATATAGAGAGAGAGAGAGAGAGAGAGCTGTCAGAGTTTCTGGGTGTGAGAATAATTGTTTCCAATATAAAAAGGAAGAGTCCCTTCTGAGTTCTGAGCTCTTGAAGTGGCACTTACACTTCAAGAAACGAAAGGAGGGGGGCAAGTAGGAGCGGCTTGTCTTGTCTGGGGATCAAAGATAAAGCGGTAAGGGCAATATGGTCAATGACAAAACAGATGCACATGCTTCATGTTACTCATTATTTACCACCGGTCCACCACACACGACAAGACACCCGTTATTTAACAGAAAGCAAAGCAGTGAGACTGAGGGTAAGATTAGGGAAATCTTAACATCAAAGTCAAAGACAAAGGTCGAACGTTGATCGTTGTAAAGTTATTGTTCCCCTGTAGGACATGGGTGTATCCGCATTTAATAAGGGACAATACTGTCTTTTACTTCTTCTTTTTTATTTATTTTTTATTTTATATTCAATATTTTATTTTATATATTCAACAATATACTCTTAGATTATTTTGATGGTAAAATGATTCTCTTTTATTTTACTTAGAATTGAGATGATCTTATCTATGTCTGTTGCCTTTATTTCTCTTATTAAAGGAACATATGTGTTTTGTTTCCTTTTCTTTTTCCGAGCAATCTTCATAAAATGACTATGATTTTTTTTTAATAAGATTATTATTTTCTTTTATGATTATGATTTTTTTCTAAACAAATGGCTATATTAAGCCCTTCTTTTAGTATAGAGGGCTGTTAAGGGTATTCATGACTGGCTCAATAGATATGTGAGTAACAGTATTTTCATTCAATTCTCTATATTTTCTCTCTATTTTCAGAATAAAATTAATTTTTTTCTACTTTTTTTATCTTTTTTTTTTTAATCACCTACATCCAGATCCTTAAACTAGAGATATCTTTTTACTTTTTTCATTTAAATATAGTATTTTAAGAAAATGGAAAGAAAAATAAAATTGAGAAAACCAAAAAGTTAAAAAAAAAAAAAATTAATATTTTATTAGTTTAAATAAAAGTAGGGAGTATGAATCATTTTATGCTCCTTACTTCTTTTTTTCAAAGTAAGAAGCTAGATGGAAGCAACACAATAATGTAAAATAAATTTTGACTCTTTAAAATAAAAAAAATTCCTATTTTAAAAAACTGGATAAAAATGCTTTAAGGCCTCACCTAAGGCTCCACTTTTATAAGGTCCAAAAAAAAGGCATTTTATACTAAATTTTTTATTAAAAAAAAAAACGAAGTAAAAGATCGTGAAAGACTTTAGAAAAAATAAAATGAGATAAGGTCATTTGACATGGGCTTACAAAAAAAAATGAAATAAATACTCCAATTGAAATATTAAGTTATACAAATAAATTAGATTCTTTTCCTAATGCAAGTGACAATACCCGTAATAGTTACTTTTACGAAAATATCAACTTTCAAAACTAAAATTAATCAAATCTTATTTACCATCAACTTTGTCACAAGAAATATCAAATGTTACTTGAATACAAAAATTTGATTCAAGAATGATTTTTAAATTAATTTTTAATATTTCACGTTTAATATAAAAATATTATATTATTATTTTAACTTTTTGCCTTTAACCTTAATTTTCAATTAAGCCGCTTCATAGGGTATTACAAATACAAATTAACGTGGTAATTCATATGTCACTTCAGTCACTAAAAAATTAATTTGATTGTGGCTAATGTTACAGTCCCGCGTGATCAACATATTAGTTTATAAATTCACATATCACTTACTATATCAACTTTCAAATAATTAAATTTAATTAAAGTTAACATGACAGTGTCATGTAAACTGTTATGTCAATTACTTTCCTCTAGTATATTATATGTGAAGGCGCCATTTACATTTGTTACTTGGACAACATGGCCTCATCAAATACATATCTAAAACGGATTTTTTACAAGAATGTAACCACAACAGTTTAATAAGATGATCACGTGTTGCATAGAAAAAGATTGCCAAAAAGCTTGTGGATAAGGTTTAACAGACATCATAATGGAATTCTTCAAATATTTCTTTTAATACTCTAAAAAAAAAAGCTTTGGAGTCTCAAAATCCAACATGGGCCAAAGCACATGCTCTGGAAGGTGACATGGGACATTATCCATGTGAGAGCAAAGCTGGCAAAGTTCATCCCCTCCAATGACAATGAGGTTTAGTTCTGCCCACTATGCAACCTAAAATTAGAAACTTTCACAACATCTTTTTTTGGGATGTAATATTGTTAGAATAATTTTGAGACAATCTAATTGGCCTCTCAATATAAATGCTCTTCAGGATCTCTCTCTTAGCACTTGGGTTAAATTTTCATTAATCCTTCAAAACATCTATCCATCCCCAAAAAAGACAGTTTTTCAAAATTTTGCCATAATTTTAATGGATTTGATTTGATTCACGAGAGACTATGTGGTACATAATTCACATAATGTGGACATCCTCTGTTGCTTTCTCTGTTAATTTTTTGTGGGTTACTATCTCTTAGCACTTATTTGAATTGACCATTTAGTAGAGACTTTACAACCGGCGTTTGCTCCTCGTCAACTTGTTCCTTTCGGTTCTTGGCAATACCTTCATCTCCACAACCTCCGTCATCACCTCTTAGGGCTCCTCACAGTTTTCTTTTGCCTTCTCAAACCACCTTGTGCAGCCCTTAGATAGGCTTAGCTTATTAAAGATCTCTTTGAGATTATTAATAAAACTATTGTCTACTGTTTTATTTTAGTTATTGTATTGTCAGTTTCATTTGAGCTTTATTATTGGGATGCCTACCCATTTATGGTTGTACAATACCATGTAACCCTTTTCCCTATCTTGAATAGAAAAATAATAATAATAATAATGCGGATATCCCCTCTCTTTTGAAGCAAATTAAGCTAAATGTTAAATCCCATGAGCAAGTTTGGGAGAATGTGGCTCTTGTAGATAATATATGGAAGGCTTCCCCTACTAGCTTTCTAAAAGCCAATTTAAATGTTGCTATTAGGAAATCATTCTCTTTCATATCTACTGTCATTAAAAATAAAAAAGGTGAGTTCTTAACTGCTTGTACAGCCAAAATCAATTCAATGGAAGTGAATCTTCCTTTTGAACCAAATTTTCCTTGCCACAGCCGTCATCAACATACAAAGATATTAATATTTTAAATTTTATTTTTCCTTTTTGAATATCTACGTGATGGCAAATCACTTCCGGAAAAGTATATTGTTAACAATAACATGCAAGATAATATTGTTGCATTCTAAGATAATGAATAAAATAGTAAAAACCAAATGTGTATGTGCAAACCATTATGAATTGAACATGTTCAACAAAATTGAAATTTACATTCCCTATCTGTCCTTCAGTTAAAGATAACATAAATTATTAAGTAAACAGATGAACATATTTTAAAGGAAAATGCTATATTTTCTTCTTTTATCTTTCTTTCATTTTTTTATTTTTCAAAATTATCATTGAATTTGTGGTCTTCATGTGGTCCACAAATTTAATGGTAATTTAAACAAATAAAAAAATGATAAAAAAAATATCAATAGATGTTGTAGCATTTCTCTATTTTAAATCTCCAAAGCTCGTAGACTTTTGAAACATATCTCAAGTTTTTTGTTTCATAAAGTACATCGCATTGCAAATTAAGTTGCGCACAATCTAGCTAGATAAGCCCTTTTTATAGGTTTTAGTGAAAACATTTACATTTCGTCCCTTCCCCCTATTGTTATTGTCCCAATAAATGATTTATAAGGCATGCTCTATATATATACCATGCACAAAAACATTTCATAAGTATTCCACAAATTTGACATTGCAAGGTTTAATAATCATTAGATTTTTTTTTTTTTAACAAAGGTTGATCGAAGGGCTATTAGACATTACCACATTAGCTTTGTATGATATTTGTAAAATATTTGTATAGTACATAGCATTACTTATGATTTAAACTATGAGTGACAATTTTTTACACGATCCGCGAATCCGACACAAATACAACATGAAAATAGTGGGTTTGAGGTTCGGGTTATCGGGTTCGGGTCAAAACATATTAACCCGTTTAATTAATGAGTCAGACGGGTTAACCCGCGTGGTGGCTCGACTGACTCGTTAACTTTTTCTTTTTTAAAAAAAAAAAAAAAAAAAAAAAAAACCTAAGCCTAAAACAGTAAAACTAAAAGCCTAAAAGCAAAAGTAAAACCTAACTCGTATTCCTTGAATCCCTGTTAACCTACACCCGCCTCCCCCCGCCCCCCTCTCAACTCTTAGCTCTCTCTCTCAATCTCCCTCTCTTTCTCTCACTGTCTTTGTCGATCGTCCCCGACACCGGCGGTATCTCCCTTTCCCTCTCTCTCGGTCTTGCCGACGACGAGTCGTCGTCATCGATCGTCCCCAACCCCTCGCACCGGAACGATGGTATCTCCCTCTCCCTCTCCCTCTCTCTCGGTCTCGCCGTGACGAGTGACGACGCCGTCATCAACTCATCAATCGTCCCCAAGGACGGTGAAGGACCCCAACCCCTCGGCTTTGCCTTCCATGATCCATCTCGGGTCTCCTGATCTGAGTGATTTCCTCTGTTCCTCATTTCCATTCTCCGAGTCCGAGTCTGTTGGGTCGAGTTGAATTTACTCGACCCGACGACACGACCTGTCAACTAAACAGGTTGATGGGTCGTGTCGTGTTAACCCGTTTAATAAACGGGTCGTGTTCAGGTTTAGGGTTAACAGGTTGACGGGTCAAGCAGGGTCAACCTAAACCCAACCCGACCGGCAAAACCCATTTTGCCACCCCTAATTTAAACCCCATTAGGCCCCCATTTCCTTGTCAATTCCCTTTAGTTATTTTCCATTAGGGATAAATATACTTTGATCTCTTAAACTAATAGGCATTTTTTATTTAAGGGCATAAATTAGTTACAAACTGATTTGTAACTAATTCATACAAACTAGTATAATAAAGTGACATATGTCCTTTAGTATGTGAGATGTACATTTTTTTAATAGCATGTGCTTCTTATTTGTTTTTTAAATAGTATTAATAAAAAAAATATGTGCATCTTACATGCTAAGGGGCATATGTCACTTTATTAAAATGATTTGTATAAATTAGCTACAAACCAGTTTGTAGCTAATTTCTATCCTTTATTTAGCTCATTGAAATTATGAACTGACAGGTGTGACATTTAGATACATCAAATTACCATTTTATTGTATTTAAGCCTCTCCATTAGAGTCAGCTGTCTATTTGGATGGAAAAGTAGTCACATGCCAATATGGATGTGACCACTTTTATGTTAACCTTCTTATAATACCTCTCATTTCTTTTAAAACCAAAACAATAAGAGAATAATAAAAAACTTAGAAAAATGAAATTAAAAAATAAATAAAAAAGAGAATTGCATAACCCAAAGGCTGGCCTAACCCCCCCATGGGGTGCCAAAATCAAGGTGGGGGTGGCTGGGGGGTCAAAGCCACCCCCAGCCCATGGTGAAGCTACCTCCATTTTCACTTTTTTTTTTTCGAAAAAAAAAGGAAGCACTTTTTTATTGATTAATAATTATAAAAGGTAAATTTAGTTTTTCAATGGTCAAAACGAAATAACTTCGAAAGACTTTGGTCAAATATAATTTTTTATTCATACAGATGGTCAACGCTAATTATAACAAAATAGTATAGTTTGATGTATTTAAGTGTTATACTTGTCAGTTTATGGAACTAAATAAAAAATATCTTTTAAATCAGGGGCCAAAGTATATTTATCTCTTTCTTTTATTTTTCTTTGTTTTTGTTGGTTGTATTTGCCCATAACAAAAAAACAAAACAAAAAAAATATGAACATGCTTTTTCTTTACACAAGAAAAATGTCTAACTTCGAGTTATATTTTCATATAAATACTAGCAATTTTCGCTGCTTGTATATTTACACATGTATATATACATATGTGTAGAAAAATAAAGGAGTTCGTACTATATTATGCGTGGCAGCTATTAGAAGACAGTCACAATCATCAGGATTGCCGTGGGACCCTCTTTTGCTAAATCCAATCAAATATTTGTTTAAATATCTTTTAATAGAACCTGTGTTTGCGGCGCTCAATTAGGGCCTTGCCTTTGAACTAGCTTAATTTAAGCCCGACAGGATCCAAACCTAGATTTCTTAAACCATCATTAAGGCTTAAGGTTCATTTATTTCAGGGTAAAATATTTTCTTTTGTAATTTGTTTTTGGCTGAAAATATTTTTCTAAAAACTTTCTATTTTTCAAACTATTTTCAGGCATTTGAGTCGTATAAAAAATTATAAAATATTATATTATTTTCACATAAGTTGAGGCGCTGCGAGAAAGAGAAAAAGAGGCCGAATGAAAGATGCGGAGGAAGAAAAAAAGTGTCAAAATAAAAAGCCTTCAGGAGTGAGATTAAGATATTAAGATTCAATGCAATTATTTACTTAAATGCTTGCAATCTACGCAGACAATTGTGAAAAGTTCTTTGTAGGGCTCAATTGCCCAGTCAGGAGCTTGGACAGCCCAAAACTTGCTTGAGTAAGTAGTTTCTATAAAAAGCCCTCTTACAATTGCTTATCCAAGGATGTAGGTTAGCGACAAAAAATGGTTTATGCAAATAAAAAACATAAATTATTTTACACTTTGTGAAAGTAATTTTCGTTAATCAATTGAAAAAACATTTCGAATTGATGAATATTTTACGATGTGCGAAACACTCAAAAATAGAGAAAACCTTTCCCAAAAAATAATTTTACATCGAAATAAACCAATATAAGTGAAAAAAACAATTTGCACTGCAAATTGGCTACATGCAAAAAAGGCCAGAAAGGCTCCATTTTGCCCTAGATGGTCATTCAAATTGATGTCAATTTAGTATTCTGGCATTTAACTGGATAAATGGTCGTTCATTCGGCCTCATTAACTGCTTAAAATCCACTCTAAGTATGATCTAGCTCGAACTAATCTAAGCATGATGCTAATAATTTTACATCTTGGATAACCTTCTAAATTCTAATGGTGGCTAATTGAAGCTTCTGGCCTTTGGAGCTCCCCCAGATGTCATGCAGATAGAGAATACTGACGAAACCCTAAAAAACCTAAAGCATAATGAAGATCACAACATATATCTCTGGCTGATCATTAACAAAGACACTCCCATCTTTTGATTAATGATATGATAGCATATTAAACTGCTTGTTTCAAAACCAGCCAATTATCACTGCATATCATTATCACATTATGATCTAACTGCCAGAAATAAATAGATTATCTCCACAGATTTCATATGTGACTACCAATTTCGGCAAGTATGAACTAGGTAGCTCATCAACTGCAATCTTCCCTCCCATTCACATAAATTTGAATACAATTAAATCACTATAATTGGTGATTATAACCTGAAAGAATTTAAGAAACTTGCCTCTACAATCAACAAGAAAATTCTGACCCTCCCCACCTTGTAAAATATTTCCGTATATCTTTTTGCCTCTAAATTTCTCAAGATGCATCCCAGCATCATATCTGCAATGCCCAAGGAAATTTACAAACACCAGAGAACAACAAATACTATTCCACTCTGTTGGTACATGTTAGGATTGCAGATTTCATCTCTTCTTTACCCAATGATGTTTGAACTATCACCTGCCCAAAATAATGTATCATCAAAAGGATGAGATTCTTAAGTTTGGGAAGCTTAGGATCATGGAGGAAAGTGATGGGAGCTTGTGTGATCTAGTTCTGTTGGTAACCAGCCAAACAAGCAAAGTTCTGAAATATTTACCTCTTGTACTTTGTTTCCAGATCGAGCAAGTAACTTATACTCGTTCTCAAACATGGATGCCATATACACCTGCACCAGAAGATAATTGAAAGCACATATTTTATGAAATGGAATCTGACACAAAAAAGTTAAAAATATTCGGAAGAACTATGGACGGGGTTGGTAAAGTGATGCGTAAAGGAGTGTTTTTGAACCAAAACTAGAGGTATTTTGTTTTGATGTTAACTAGTGATCGTTATGATTAAAAATAGCATTGAAAAAAAAAACATTAAAAGACAGCACAGTCTCAATGCCCACATGTCTGGTGCTCGAGGAAAACAAGTTTCACAATTAGAATTGTTAGGAAGGGTTATGTTGGTGATGTACTTGCGTGACAACACAAGAAGTTATTCTTGGTATTGGCAATATAGTCAAAAGAACCAGAACATTTGAAAAAAGGAGAATGCTCATATGATTATCTGATTCATTTTTCACACAGAGAGCTTTTTCAAATTGGGACTCGTCATATTGTACGAAACATCATCTTCTTTGCATCCATACATAGGATGCATATTTATTGTTTACTAAATGAGTTCCATAGACCCTCATTTCAATAAATCCAAAGAATGATTGACACAAACTCGGATTTACTTAACATGTTGCAAAAAATTCATTACCGCCAACAGTGAAAAAACAAATTGTGAACTTGCACTTCTAGAAGCAAATAATTCTATTCGATTTTTACGAACTCTTAAATATTTACCACTGCATTCTTTTTGGAGATCTAGGTCTTCTTACCTGAAATGTTGGAGCTAAACCTGGGCTCAAGAAAAAACGGCCTTTTGATACAGACTGGATCCCTTTATTCTGTTGCAGTTCTCTGATAAGAGATTCCATATCAGCCCACTGTCCGAAACGCAAAATAGAATTCACATAGTGAGGACAAGACATGGCAAACCATGTGCAGAATATTTCAATTATTATATAGTGGTGATATATAACCATTGGGATATAAAATATACTAAGACTAGTTTAGTAGTTTTGTAACACTAATAATAGCCCTAAATATATATTCCAATTGTCATGCAGTTGTTCAAAGTAGTGCAACTGTAAGTGAACATCGATAAAAAAGTTCATTTAACTCTTTCATTTTCTTGATATATATGTTTTCAAGACTTTTTTTTCTTTTTTTGGGAAAATACAATTTAGCCCCCTAAATTACCACCAATTTTGCACTTATACCACCAAACTTTAAAAACTAACATATGGGTTCCTCAAACTACCACCCCGTTACAAATAAGACACTCCATTAGCAATTGGCATCAAAATGGATTGGAAAGAAGTTGAATGCGCCACACATGACTACTTTTGTGTCTCTCTCCAAAATAACTTAAAATTATTTTAAAATTTTAAAAATAAACATCTGAAAAAAAAAAAAAATTAAATTATGAAAAAAAAAACCTTAGGGTAGTTCGGCCACCCTATTTTACAATTTGGGGGCAGCCCACCGACTGTTTTTGGATTTTGGGGGTGGCCACCCCTTAGTTACTTTTTTTTTTTAGTTTATTTCACTTTTATGGTATGAAGCATTCAAAAATAGTCACGTCCAGCGCATGTGACTACTTTTCCGTTCATTTTAATGTCACTTCCTAACAGGGTGGTTTATTTGTAAACGGATAGTATTTAGAGGAGTCAAGTGTCACTTATTAAAGTTGGGAAACATAAGTGCAAATATGGTAATAATTTGGAGGGCTAAAGCATATTTTTTCCTTCTTTATTTTATCGAAAGGTTCCTTGTATGCATCAAAATATAATACCCACACGACGGTGATAACGCAAGAAGACAATGTGCTACTACTCACATGGCACTTATCAAAGGGAAAAAAAAAAAAAAAACTTAAAAGGCTGAAAACAATAACCTCAGTTTCTGCTTGTGCTGCTTGTAATCTCCCATCCAGGGGATTACGATCACCAACCACAGATTCCAAGGTCTCCATCAATGGATCTGGCTGCAACAGGAAAGCATGACTTTCAGTATATACTTTTTATATTTTCTTAATCTCAAATAGCAATTCAAGTATAGAGAAGCCAACAGATACGGATTACCGTAATCTCCTTTAATGACAAAAAAAGGCGTTCAAGTGCAAAATCCAATTGGTGAACTTTTGCTTCCACAATCTGAGACCAGAAAGATTGAAACAAGAGTGCAAGCAAGAAAGGCACGGAATGATTGGCCGGAAGATATACAGATTTTACGCAGCCAAGGTTCATCAAATCAAACAAAAATACCCAAATTAGTCTCAGCATCTAGAGTAAGATAAACAATAGTTAATTTAGCTTGATCCTTGAGTAATACCTGGCCAATTTTAAAGTATGATGCAGGGTCCAAAGTGGCATCCCAAGATACTTCTGTCTGATGAATTAGCGCAGGCACTCCTTCAACCTACACCGGTATAGTAAAGTCAATATCTGAAGAAAGAGAAAGCGGCAGGAAATCTATGTCTCAGGGTCACTGTTCCCTGTTTAGAAGTAGGGGCGCTGTAACCCATTGGAAAAAGTATCACAAAGCAGGAAGCTCAGAACCACACAACAAACTATGGCAATATGTCAACCAATCATCCCATTTATGTGTTTAAAAGCTCCTTACTGTAATATCAATGATTCTGAAAACAAAATGAGCGGCAAATCTGTCAATTACCTCAACAAAAATACCAAAATAAGTAATCTTCTTGATGCAACATTTCACCACATCCCCTACTTGAAGTTTGGCCTGTTACAAGAAATGGCACAAGTGTGTGAAGCCTACATATTTCTAAAATCAAATTCACAACATGATTTTGAATAATAAAACCCAGCTACTTAAATATATAAGGGTACCATTGATGTCAGTCTAGAACAAACCCAAAGGATATTTTTATGAGGAACATCAAGTGCAAATTCCTATAAAGCTTCTATCCAGAAAATGAGCCCCTTAGCATGCTTTTAGGTACTAAAAGATACTATCAACTTCCTGCTGACACCACCCATATCCATCTGTTCATAATATGCTACCTTTTTCCACCACCCTTTGCATGCAAAATATAAAAAGAAAGACCATGAAATACTGAAAATGAAACTCTTGCTTCCCAAAGTGTGACAGTTGTTTTCAAGCACTTAAAGAGCAAGCATAAGAAGCAAAAGGACAAACAAAAGAATCCAAGAAATGTCACAACTGGATGTATCCACTAACCATGAGACTTTTCTTTTTCTCAACCAGCTCTTCCTTTTCTTTTGGCCTCACAGAAACTACAAGCTTTCTAGATCTTCTGTCTGCAAACACCACATTTACTTTGATTTTCTGCAAGCATTAAAGTTGGTCAACATCCAAAATAAAAATAATTTAGTCTTAACATTAAATTCAGTTTTTTCCAAACCTGTCCCACAAACGATGACAAGAATTTGATTTTCTCTTGGTCATAAATTCTAAGAAGATCTTCCAATTTCATATCTGCTGATATTTCTCCCTCAATTTTTTGATCAACTTCTGGATCAAGGCTCGATTGAAGAGGAGAATTCTTGTATGCTACATCATAACTTCCAATAACTCCTAAATTTTGTCTATACATTGATGGGTCTAAGCCCTTCTGTCTCAACCATGACTCAAAAGCCAAGAACTTCCACTTGGCGGCAAGATTACGATACGGCAGAAACCCTATCAAAGAGCGAAAAGATACCTGTAAAATGGTCCAATCAAGTTCAGAAAGGCAATATAGATGGAAACTCTTAACTTGCAAATGAGTGTCACAAAGGAGAAGCAAAGCACTGAATACTAAAGCTTATTTGACTGCTGCCTAAAGCATACTTACAACAAAACCTCTGGTGCTAGAACTTATTAATTCCACTTCTCCTCTATTTCTTGTCTTCACTAGATCTTCTGCCTTGGTCCAATCTGCATCTTCGCTTCCCTACAAAGGTAATACATATGGTAAACACCAAGGATTATCACACAACATTGCCCAAATAAAAGAAAACTGTAAGGTGCATAAAATCTTACCTCTAAACGTGACGTAATGAGATTACTGAACTCAAAGGCAGTACCATAACCTTCAGAATTCATGATTGACGTCTCTTCTCTAGTAGACTTTGGTGTCGTTTTCACAGATTGGTCTAATCTATAGCAAAGAAACCCACTAATCAAACAAAACTAGCAAACAGAAGAACTGCAACACAAATTTCAAGAATGACTTTGAGCACCTTTTTGGTTTTCCTTGTAGTGCAGCTTCCACGCTCAACTTGACTCCAGAATCAACTGAATTTGTATCTGACAGTTCACTCAAAGCAGTAACCTCCTGAGTGGACTCCATATCACTCTGCTCCAGTGGCTGTAATCCTTAAAAGGCCAAGCATGATGTTAATGTTGACAGTGTAATTGATTAGTCAAGCACAATGTTAATGTTGACAACTTCAACTGATTAAAATTAATGCACTATAGAGCAATGCCTACATTTGAGTCATTGTCTTGCTCGGTTTCATTAGAAAATAAGCCATCCTCGATCTCCTCAAAATTGTCAGCTGTTGCATTGGAAGTTCCAGTAAATTCTGAAAAACCTTCAAAAACATTCTGTTCGATATCATTGAGGACTTCAGCTTCTGCATCCCCAAGCTGCTCCCATTTATCCTCAATTTTAGTGTTGGCACTCATCGGTTCAGGCATTTTTAACAGCATTAAAGCATCAACTTCATTATTTGACTCTTCTCTCCTCGTTTTCAAGTCAATACCATCAACAACTTTGGCATCTACATTACCATAAGGCTCTGGTTTCTTCTCAGTAACTTTATTGACACTCACGGGCTCTGGCTTCCTTAAAAGTGTCATATCACTGAATTTATCCTGCACTTGCACATTCCCCATTTTTAACGACAAATTCGGTTTAATCCTCAACCTAGACGGCTTTTCTCCAACACCATCCTCATTAAAAACGGTTGGTTTTCTCAAGATAACGTTAGGAACACTCCCTTTAGTACTACTACCCACTGCCTTCCTGACCCTTTGGCTCGGTTTCTTCATCTCCGGCAGCTTATCATCAGCTTTTGATGTGAACCCTTTCTTAGGCACAGGTCGAACCAAATTCAAACCATCCAATGAACTCGATTCCTTTGACCCATCAAATGGAACCTCCTTTATTTCCACTAACTTTCCCTTTTTCTTATGAAAATTCTTCTCAATTTCAAGATACGAACTATCTGGGTTTGCTTTTTTACCCATAATCTGAATCACCAAAACATATAATCCTCAGATAGAGGAGCTAAAACTACAATCAAACACTAAACACGCACAATTACACTAAACATAAATCCAAAAAGAACAAAGACACAAGAAATCCACAACGACCTACAGCCATGCTAAAGATAATGTCCACAACTTTTTCGAAAAAAATCAAAAAGAAAATATTCTCTCCATTTTGAGCCTTAACAAACCAATTTGACCGTTTTCTGTAAGCAAAAATAGAAACCCAGAAGCAAAACACACACACACACACAAACGGTTATGTGAATAAACAGTAGAGAAAGAGGGAGACCTTGGCAAGGGTTAGTTTGGGGTCCTCGCCCATCAAGTGGCCGAACTTGAGCTCCATTTGGTCCCATTGGTCGAGCTTGGGAGGGTCTTCTTCTTTAGAAGCGAAGACCAAGAATCTATTACGCTTCTTCTGGGTGATCACAGATACGACTCTGCTTCTTCTTCTGAAAATATGAACCCGGGTTCCACTGGTAAAGAAGGAGCTGGTGTTGGAAATGGTGGCTGCACTGGTGAGGGAAATCGGACCGTCCATTCTTTCTGATAAAGCGAACCTATTATGCTCATCTGACGGTGGTGAATGGCATCCGGGGTTGTGTATGTGTCCGAGAGAGAGAGAGAGAGAGAACTGTCAAATATATGGAGTTTGGGAATTATGGGATAGAACGGCTAGTGAGGGAGTTTATCTGGTCGAGAGTGCCACGTTGCATTATTTCATTGGACATAGAATTAAGCCTTATGATTATCTTCATTTTTTTTTCTTTAAATTACCCTTCGAACTACCATACAATGTTACAATGTAAAACGTTCTCCAAAAAGCAATGTCCAAACTACCAATAAGTTGAAATGTAACCTCCTACGTACGAAAAATAACAAAAAGTACCCTTGATGAA
>FXXK01000443.1:230126-240616 GCA_900184695.1 Betula pendula
ATTATATTTCACAAGTCATTGTGTTATAAAAAATGAATGGAATATAGGCAGAAACATTTATTTGATAAGTTCTTCATGTATAAGGATGTATTTAAGAAATGGAAAACTCGGAAAGCTTTTCAATGATAAATTGATAAGTGAAAACACATGGTGTGATTTTTATATTTTCTTCTTAATTCTATGATTCAGATTCCACACTACATTGATCCATAGAGTTAATTCAAAGAGCCATGATAAGGAAATGATCTACATGGAGCTTAGAGTACGTGTGTTTGATCAAGGACAGAACTAGAATATTAAGTTTCAAGAGGCTATACTACAAGAAAAAAATTTTGGGAGGACCAAAAAAAAAAAAAGACCTAAAATGTGTTTCTATTAACAAATTTAAAACTAAAAATAGATAATTTTAACAAAAAAAAAAAATATTGCTGGAGGGGAGCCATGGCCCACACCAACCCCCTCTAGTTCTATAAGTGTGTTTGACTGACCCTATGATTTCATAGGCCAAATACTCTTTTTTAAACTAAATTTTGGAAAGCATCCCATTTGGGAGTCCAAAAAAATTGATGGTTTAAAACAAGAAAAAATTTATGTTTTCGCATAGCAGGCAAATGATGCGTTTTTAAAAATGCGCAATTTAAGACACTATTTTTTCAAACAATGAATTTTACCAAATGTTTAAATATGTTTTTTAAAATCACATTTTCGCTAAATGTATTTTGAAATTACAATTATTTCAAATCACACATTCTAAAACCGTTAAATCAAAACGGACATTTAGTCACCAAAGTTAATATAATAACAAAATTACTTATAACTCCAATATAATAATTGGCCCTGTGGTACATGTAAATTGATTATTAAGTGTGTTTTGCATTTCTTGGTATCAAGAGCACACAATTTTTTTTTTTTTTTAGTAATTATATATACTACACTCCTACTTCACCCATTTCATTGGGCTAATGGGCATAGCCACATTAGTCTAGTGGAATTTATGTGGGAAGGCGAACTGTAGTATGCAACATTTCTCTTTCTTTTTTTCTTCTCTTTTTTTTGGGGGGGTTGATATAGGAAGCATATTTTATGGAAACAAGCAGCTTAATTAGGTACCATATATGCACATGGACGAAGGTTTGTTACATTGCTTCCTTAATTCTCTGAGAAATGCCTGGAAGACCTGGTCAGACTATTTCTCATGATCTCTCTCCTATATCTAGCATTTCTGTGGAGTATCAAACCCCTATAATTAGTACACGAAAATCTGTTAATGTTCCAAAAGGAGTGGATCGACCATCTATCAAGCCTGTCCTCCACACCACACACCATGGAATTCACCTTCTCCATCCATGCTTCCATTTCATTTTAGACCATTAATCAACCTTTCTCATTTAAAAGAAAAGCAGAGGAAGGTTATAGACAGATAGCTAGAGATAAGTTCTATCTTATCTCAAATATATACGGAGATATATAGAGTTATATATAGAACTCCCTTGGTAATTTCTCACTGAACGATCAGTCATCTTCTCAAATATTTGCACATATATATATATATATATATATATATATATATATATATATATAAAGATCGATCAAACTTCTGTTGTGAGTTTTAGATACCCATAAGGAAAATGGCGTTCAGTGGGACTCAGCAGAAATGCAAGGCTTGCGACAAGACTGTTCATTTCGTTGAAATGTTGACAGCTGATGGTGCTTCTTATCATAGAACCTGCTTCAAATGCAGTCACTGCAATGGAAAACTTGTGTATGTATATATATATATATATGCTACATCTTATTATTATTATTATTATTATTTCACTTTTGTCATCTTCTTGTTTTATTGTTGTTAAGATATTAATTAAAGGATTAAACTCAACATTTTCTATCCGTCTAAAATTTTGGAATATGGGAAAATTTACCTAATCCCTTGAATTTTTATTACATTTTTAATTATCTCTTTAAATTAAAAAAATTCTTATTTAATGTATCTATTTTTCAATCTTTTTCAATTTTATCACTCCGTTAGAATTTTTCGTTAAATCTTAACGGAGGGATGTCAAAATTTTCAAAATACTCCTATTTTTTTTAGGAAAAAAATTGCAAGAATTTGGTGTTGGTCAACGAAATTTATAAAAATACCTACGCCTAAATCTTTGAAATATTTTTTTATATGTATATATATATATAAAATTAGGTATTTTGAGAATTTTGAATAAGGATTTAACAGAAAAATTGTAATGAAGTGGTGAAATTGAAAAAAAAAAAAAATTAAAAGATGGATACATTAAATTGAGAGTTTTTTAAGTTTAGGAAGTGATTGCAAAAGCAGCGACAATTCAAGAGGGTTAAGTGAACTTTTCTCTTTGGAATAAGTTGTGATTTAACAATATTTATATTAGAGCAGAGATTCTAAGCTTGAACCATGTCTCTAATTTACCTCTCATTCTAATTAAATATTTTATGTGTTGGACATCTCTAATTAAGAAAAAGCTTGAGTCCACATGTAAAAATAAGTAATATAATATTAATTAAATGATTAAATTTACAATTTTCTATTCGCTTAACTTTTTGAAAAGAGGAGTGATTTGACAATTTCTGGGAACTAGAAGAGTCTAAAAGTAGTGGTCAAATATGCAGAGATGAGTTGAATAGATTTTGGTGCATTTGTGTTGGTAACATCTGCTTTAATTAATTTACAGATAAGCAGCTTCTCCTCCATGGATGGTGTCTTATACTGCAAGCCTCACTTCGAGCAACTCTTCAAGGAGACTGGCAGTTTCACAAAGAAATTCCTGACACGTAAGATCCCTTTTCTTTTTTTTCTTTTGTTTTTTTCTTTTTTGGTAAGTACATTTTCCAGTTTTGTGCTGATAATAATGTGTTGTTTTTACATCATGGTTGATCAGCCTCAAGGTCACAAAATGAGCTGGTATGTACACAATTAATCTACCTGCTTTGTCTATTAATTCTCATTAATTTGCTTGATTTGCTTGTTCTTAAATGTTTCTAGTATGTTTCTTCATGATTTATGTCAATTCTTTTCTCCTTAATTTCTACAGATCGAATACCACCCCTATCTGATGATTTATGCACATTTTTTTCTCTCTTTTTTCTTTCAACAGAATAGGACCCCTAGCAAACTCTCCGCCATGTTTTCTGGGACTCAAGAAAAATGTGCTGTCTGCAAAAAAAACAGTATACCCTCTGGAAAAGGTATGTAATCTCTTCTCTCTTTTTTTTTTTTCCTCTCCTCTCTCTCTCTCTTAGAGCACCTTCGGCAATGCTTTAAAGCTAATATAAGCCCTTTTAGCTTTCCATCAGAAGTTTCAAAGTAAAATATTTGTTACACTTTCACATATGAATACATATATTGAGTAAATATAATATTGAGGGTAATGGTTTACTTTTTGTTTTTGTGTTGGTTTTTCTATCCTTTCTCTCTTTCTCAACAATAAAAACAAATATTAAAAAAGTAATATTTAAAGAAAGTAAAGAGTGGAATAAATAATTTGTTGATGTCTGTATTGAAAAACGTAGTAGTTAAAATAAAAAATAAAATAAAAAAATGTGTTTTTGGTAACTAAAATAGCCACTGTTAGAGATGTTATTATTAGCTTTAGTCTATTGCGCTATCTTTGCATAGGCATATTCTGCAACATTGAACAACCTAAAAAAATCGCTAGTCACATTTGGGTAGAATTACTTATATATAAAACTTAGTCTCACCTAGTAAAAAATTAGAAAAGTGCTAACCACATCACATCTATGTTATTACCATAAAAAAGTAATTAGGTTGTAATTGAAACTCCATAAAATCACTTATAAAGCCCACTAATATGATATTTAATACCTATGAGCATCATTGTAATCCACCTACTTAACGTGGAAATTCACCTTTTCACTTAATAGGGTTTTGTATATATCAAGAAAGTTGAAGTATTGAAAGAAACAATCAATGTTGAGCAAAATTTGTGACAGGTGAATGTGGAGGGGCAATTTTTCCACAAGAAATGCTTCAGATGTTCTCACGGTGGCTGTTTCCTCTCACCCTCATCCTATGCAGCTTTGGATGGAATTCTTTACTGCAAGCACCACTTTGCTCAGTTGTTCAAGGAGAAGGGAAGCTACAATCATCTCATTCAGACTGCTTCAATGAAGAAAAATGGAGCAATATTAGCCCTTCAAGAGAAACGCGAGGCTGAAGCAAAGCCAACACCAGAACCAGAAGCTGAACAGAACACAGCCCAGCAGCCAGAGCAATAGGAAAAACGTGTGCCATTAGTGTAAAATCAATTTTCGAGGTTGTTCTTGTCGGCTTCTTCAGGACAGTGGGCTATTTAATTGGGTGTTTCCATATGCATGTTCCATTTGCTCATGTGTCATGAGGAATTATTTCATGAATTTGCAAGCATCTGCAAGGTTTTCTCTGTCAGTTGTAACACATGCCAGCTCAAAGAAAATAAAAGTTACTATTGCATTAAGACGATGTTAAAGTATTTATTAAATGATTAAACGTACTTATCATCATTTGTGTTGTTCTTTGCTTTAATTTGTTTGGAGATCATTCTAGGGGGGTCCTTGCCGCTTTCAATGAGAATAGACAAGACAAGTAGCATTAAGGGGAGATGGGAATGCATCTAGTGAATTGCCTGGAGGCAGCCCATTTGTCACATTATAGGCGCAGAAATTAGCATTTCTATTGACTTTTATAGCTTTGGAAGAGGAGGAAGCTGGAAAGGTGGACATCATGTCGATGAAGATGGAGGAGAACCGCCAATCAATCAATAGTGAGGTGACATAACGGATAGCGAGGAAAGAACACGAATAACAGTGTCTATGTCTCTTGAACGAAAAGAAAACAACACAAAAATTGTAGAAGACTGAAATTTTTTCAATTGATTCAAACATGCCAACAATTACAGAGTTTGCTGAATAAATAATACATGAATGGCACCTCAAAAAGGAAACTAGAATCACTTAAAATGAGAACAATACTTTGTAAGGTAAGGATGGTGGCCATGCAGAGAAAGCAGAAGACGCTTCACAAAGAGGATGTGGCCTCAGCTGTTATAGCCACTGATCTCTGACTTTCTTGTCAATTTGGTGTCTGGTTCTACTATCCCTCTGCACTTGGCCCCGGTGAAAGGCAGACATTGGAGTCTTAGGGCCTATCTTTCAAGTTTATTTTTTCTTCATATTTAACAATAATTGGGGTTGTTAATTCAAGGAATAGTACTATACACGTCAGTAAACAGTTAAATTTATCTGTCAAATTAAATTGTAATGTGAATTTGTAATAGATTTATAGTAGAAGTGTTGTAGACTTGTAGTACTCCAAGTAAGCAATTTCTTTTTCTTAATTGTTGAACTTGTTGCACTAGTAAAACTAGCATTACGTGCACTACATGCATGTGTTATCCTCCTTGAAATGAAACACCATTAATGTATATATACAAGCAAAGGCATATGTTTATTGGAGCCTTTGATGTGCCTGACCTCTGTTTTTCATTTTCTTAAGATGAACCTAGGAAAGCTTTTGTCTAACTCCCAAACGAAATTGGACGTGTGCTCATGTGGTAGCTAATATTCGTTCGCTTCTCCTCCGGTTAGCTAGTTGGACTACATCAAAAGATTCAAGATGTGTTAATTCGAGAGTACATTTGGTTGCTAAATGAGCCGCTTTTTACTATATGTTTAGAAGTATTCTCGTTTATTCTCCTCTTTTTTCATTCTTCGGATTAAGAGTGAAAAAGATTCTCTCTTATAATTTTTTCTCGATTTGAATTAAAAATAAATAAAGAACTCCCAAACGAAAAACTTGCTTTAGGACACTTTAGTTGTAGCCATTTTTCAGATGCGTATAGTAGAGTTAACCCACCAACATCAATAAAATAAGGGTGTTATAATCCAAGCCCAATTCTAAAGAGGACACAGTCTTTCAACTTGATTGCCCTACCCAACCCAATTACAATTTTACTTAATTTACGATGTCTCAATAATCAATCCCTTCCCGTTCAGAACCGAAAAAGAGAAGGAAGATTGATGTCTCAATTACATGAATAAACTTTTTAGGAAAAAGTAAACACACTCCCCCTCAAATTATAAGGTAATTTGTAATGTTGTTTTCAAACTGCCAAAAAATTGCAATGCACACCCTCTACACCAAAAATAACCAATATACTCTTATAAAAAATTTAGAGAAAAAGTACAAAATATACCCAAAAAAAAAAAACTGGTGACGCATGGCAGCAACCGTGGGTCTTCACTAGACCCACCCACGGCCACTGTGGGTCACTGATTTTTTTTTTTTTGTTAAAAAAATTTTTTTTTTTGTTAAAAAAATTCTAAGGGTAATTTTTGTCCTTTTGTGGGACAAAAGAGACGAGCATTACAAATTTTTAATAGTTTAGAGTGACATTAAAAATTGCCCAGTAGTTTAAGGGGTACATTTTACTCCCATCCCCCCCCACCAATTATTACATTAAATAAAAACAATACATGGGCCCATGAGATTAAGTACAGAACCAACAAAAAACAAAAGAGGCCAACACATGTGGCCTAACCGTCCAGAACAAGATACAGAAGAAGGAAAATAAATAATAAAAAAAACTTGGAAATGGGCCAAGCCCAGTCCAAAATTTCCATGGCTCAAAAAGCCAGAAATGGGCCACCGTGAGTGGTGGTAACAAACTAACAGAGGACTCCGGGCCCGGGGTGTTGGATTGTTGCCTTGTGTTTTTCATACGTACGTTGAGTTGTAGTGCTGTTTGCTGCCTCTGTGTGTTGGTAGCTAATTGCAGTTGCTTTTACTGCTAGCTGTATCTTTACTTGTTGCAGGTTTGTCATTCTATATAGCAACAATTCAATAATATTATAATTTATGTCGTATGAATTTTGGATTTTCAATAATATTATAATTTATCAAAAATAAAATAAAATAAAACATCGTGCTTACAACTCGAATTCCTATGGTCTCTCATAATTGGAAGTTTCGTTTCACACATACAAACACAAAACCAATGAAAAAGCAAGCCAAAGAAGAAAAATAGGCAAACTCTTCTCTTTTATTTTTGCTGTATGTTATTTAATCGCCTGAGAAGCTTAGTAGCTGAAGCATCCAAGGATTTTCTTAGGTATATATCCAGAAGCACGGAACTTTGTAGCTGTCTCCTCTACCTTAATGAATTCTTCTCTTCTTTTTGCATCAATTGTTGCCCTCTTTTCTTCCGCTTCCTTGTGGATATCAGCAACTTTGTTTTGCATTTTCTCAGCATACTCTGCCTTCTTTTTATCAAATTTTTCCTGTTATACAGTAGGTTTGTCAAATGCTTGTTAATCAAGTCATTCTATCGATGCTATATTAATTAGATCATTCATATGCTTGAAGATATCAATCTCAAAGTACACCAAGCTGAAAAGAATTGTCACTGAATTGCATATGATATGAAACAAGTTTATTGTATTTTTCACTATGACCAGATTATAGAGAGAAGAATAGGACCTTCCTAGATTTTCACTGTGGTAACCTAGTAGAATAATCCATAAGAAAAAAAAAAAAGCAATAATCATTGTCCTAATCCGAGCTAGCAGTGTTTTTGTCCATCAAATTAGGGAGCAACAGAGTTTATTACCTCAATCTTCTTGAGTTGTGCTTCTACAGAAGCTTTGTTGCTTGTTTCCCATGATCCAACAGCGGAGAGCTTTTTATATGCCCTGTTGCAATGCTGGGTTATTTTAATCATGCAGAAACTATATACTTTGAAGTCGCATTAATTATCAAAGCTCATGATCAGCTTCTTATGAAGAACAACATAATGAAATTTGACAAGACAAATTAATAGAAAGTTTTATCAAATTTGTGGAGACCAAGAGGCCTCAAGAATGTGACTTAGTGCAATACTTCTGCCAAACAAAAATATGTTAGGAAATTTCTCCAATTTCATAGAATCAGTGAGAACCGAAAAATAAGAAGGAAGTAAAAATAAACAATCACAAACACAGTAATTTATGTGGTACATCCTCCGAGTTGCAGTAAGATTCTACTATTTCTTGAGAGACAATTTAATGAGGTGTCAATCATAACATGAACCCTAAAAACAAAAACGGCTATAAATACGATCCTCAATTGGGTCAAAAGACCGAAACGGGTCAAAAAAAACTCCTGAAGCCTTAGAAAAAATTCATTTAAACCATAGCGCTTCTAGTGTCAAACTGGGTCGAACACAAACTGAGCTCCACATAACCTAACAAAATTAACTGATAGAATAGCCTTGTTTTACTCCTCTAGGAAATTTGGCAAGGATATGGCTTGGGTTCTGTCACAGCACCCAAGCCAAATCCATTTAAACTATAGTGCTTCTAGTGTCGAACTGAGTCGGACACAAACCAAGCTCCACATAACTTAACAAAATTAACTGATATAATAACCTTGTTTTACTCCTCCAGGCAATTTGGCAAGGATACGGCTTGGGTACTGTCACAGCACCCAAGCCAAATCCATTTGGCAATGCGTGAGAATACAATGAGATTGTCAAAGTAATTAGAAAATTTGAGATAGCCTCTTACTTGTTGTCTGCCTTTGTTTTTTCGCTTTCTTCCCATGCTTTAATTAAAGCAAACCTTTTCTCAGTTGCAACCTGTGCAAGCACAGCATCTGAAAAAACATATGATAAGAGCCATATATCCCTTTCATAATCAAGTAATGCATAAAAACTGCACAAAAACAGAATTTCAGTGGCAGTATAGAGTAATAATACAAGTCATCCTCCATATCTATCTTGTATCTACCAAAAGTGACGTGACTTTTAAAATCACAATTAGATCAAAAGTCAATAATAATCTATCATAAATTTAATGGTAATTTTAAAAGTCACATCACTTTTAGTTGACACAAGGTAGACATGGAGGATGACATATATAATAACTCGGCAACATATACCTCTGTCGACCAAACCCCCCGTACTTTTCGTAATAGCAAGATCTGCAACTTCTGCCATGACGAGAGTTTCAAACATAATTAGATAAAGAATGAAGTGTTAAAGTATTGATTAAATAATTAAATTTATTTTTTAAATGGTCTCACACACTCTCCTCTGGGCAATTTCTTATATATATATTAAAAAAAAAAACAGCATTTGGAGTATTATCCTACTCGATTAAGTCAAATCAAGACAACATGTTGCTTATCTCAACAAAAATACATGAGGGTGCTACAATGGTTTCTTATTTTAAAGAGCCACTATAGTTTTACAAGGTTTAAAGTTTTTGAAGAGTTTTAGGAATGGATTTTTAAGGTCTTCAGAGTTAAAAATTCAAATATTTTGGAGATGCTCTTACATAACAATTTGCATAAAAGCATCCTCAACTAAAAGACAACCCTCAAAAGCAACTCAGCTTTGCGAACCGACTCAACCATGTAACTGGGTAGAATTATCTTGAAATGTTAAATTACTACTTATTTAAGAAGCTTTAGCTTATAAAAAATAATTAATTTAATTATTTAATTAATATTTTAACATTCACATGAAATATTATAAGGAAGGCCCAACACATGAAATATTTAATTAAAAAAAATAGTGAATTATGGAGTCATAATTCGCTTATAAAAAATTATTGATTTAATCATTTAATTAATAATTTAAATGAAAGAATTAGGCTAGGTGATTATTGAATGGCCTTTGCTTTATCAAACATGTAAAACCATAAATAAAAGTTAAGCATAGTAAAAATTACGCAAAATATATGTATATGATTAGGCAGATTATTGAACATCGTAAAAAAAAACATGATTAGGGTTAACCATGATTAGGCAGATTATTGAACATAGTAGAATTTAGAACCCGAAAAACAAAAATCAAGGATTTGATTGCATAATAACCAAAGAATCTAGTTTTCATAAATTACGCAAGCAAATAAAAACTAGCACTAGCAATCCATTTGGTTGCAAACAAAATAAATTGAGATAGAAGAAAATAATTCAAACTTAATTATTTAAAGCTCAAGGCCTAGACCTTCACCCAACACAGACTACAACATGAATTTGGAAAAAAAAAAAAACAGACCACAAACAAATATTCAATCAAAAGTTCCATTTTGCACGCTAAGTTTTCTCAAGAACCAAACAGAGAGAGAGACAGGGAGAGAGAGAACACTTACTTTCATTAACTGCAGGAAGGGCCTTCTGGTCAGGAGGTAATTGGATCACAACCTTCTTTTGAGCGACGTCGTTTGGAGCTTTCTCTTCTTCTACTTTTCCCTTTTCTTCAACCGACGGTGCAGCCGCAGGCTCTTGATGATCAACTTTCTGGGCCCCCTTCTCTTCCATAACGTATTCTTTTAATTTAGCCACCGTTCAGAAACAGCACACCAAGTACAGAGAAACTCCGACAAGATATGGATTGGAAACAGAGGAAGCAACTTTTGCAGATGTTGCTGGA
This sequence comes from Betula pendula, assembly GCA_900184695.1. NCBI lineage: Eukaryota > Viridiplantae > Streptophyta > Magnoliopsida > Fagales > Betulaceae > Betula > Betula pendula. The sequence goes on from FXXK01000443.1 coordinate 240,563, forward strand.
AAGTACACTTATAGGTGGTTGCGGTTGTTGGTAGATATAGGCTCTCGCTTCCTG
>FXXK01000443.1:240641-265087 GCA_900184695.1 Betula pendula
ACAAAATCGCGGTTTAATCTCTTTTTTTTTTTTTTTTTTAATTTGTTTTAGAAATGTTTACTCTTTTTATGTGCTGAAAAGATCAGGAGTAGTGCCGGTGATTAGCCATGCATTACTTTAAGTTAATTATATTTTCAATATAAAAAATCTATCCAGCCGGCCTCGAGTCCCGCTCCTTCTTTTTGCTTACTAAATACAACGTCTTTTTAAGGACGAAAGAGTTTTCGTATTTTGAAGTTTTTTTTTTTTGAAAAAAATATTTTGATCGGAGATAATTAAAGATAAAAATTGTTTTTATATTTTAAAATTTTTAAAAACCATCATCTCTTGCCTATGGTTATTTTACGTGCGATAATTGGTACTTAATACATTAAAAACTATCTTGTAAACTGATGAGCATGCATTTGATTTTTTTTAAATAAAATAATAATTAATATTTGTTGTTGATTCGTGAGTCTTCAAGTCATACATATATACCTTCTTTGGAATATAAATAAATTTTTGTTTTTTTGTAAAGTGAATATAAATAATTAAGATCCATTAATATGTGTACCTTCGAAATGGATAGTTGTCATGATTCATGTCACTTTGACAAGAAAATTTCCACTTTCTTTCTATCCTTTCTTTGAAAAATGCGTTGTCTTCTTAAGTGTTAATAGTTGTGATCTCCAATAAATAATTAGATTTTAGATTCAATGATCTCCATAAGTTTTACTATATTCATAGTTTTTTCCAAATTTATCTTTATATGTATATATATATTATATATATATATAAGTATATAGTATATATAAGTATATAACTAATTTCTCTTATTCATACAAACTTCAGAAACTTACATGTTTTAGTATATTTTTAAATACAAAAAAAAAAAAAAATTATATTTTTAAAATATTTTTAAATGAGATCACTTTTAATCTCTAAAAAAGGCTCCGTTTGAAAAAAAAATTATTTTTTATTCTTAGACCAAAAATGTTAACAAACAATCCAATGCAAAACATTCTAAAACACGAAAATAATTTTATTTTTATGTCATATATATACTTTTTAAACGAAAAATCAAGAGATTATTCCTCAAGCACATTAACAAACAAAAAGCCATATATTGACAAATATGATGCACATATAGATATCAATTAATCCCAACAATATATTTGACAAAATATTAATTTAATGAAAATTTAAGGAGTAGATCATAATATTGTATGTCTAATTTGGTGATATGATATCATTAAATGGGAAACATTGACTTGCCGTTTACAAAACCATTACTTGCGAATCTAGTCACATTTTAATTAACTCGTACAGGTAATTTTTCAACAATTGACAGCCAGTAGCTTCAACCTTCAAGTAACATTTTGTAAATTAAAAGACAGGTTAAAACATAAGTAAAATGGGTCCCAATGATGGGTCAATCGGCTGAGCCATTCTTATGAAGCGGAGGTTACTAGTTCAAATTCTTCTTTTTTTACGATTAACTATCTTATTGAGTGAGTCCTTTAGGAGAACAGACTGTTACTAAATCGATGGAAAGGATCCTTGATCTCATCCAGGGAACGGATAACACAAGCTGTTTGGTGGCTTAAAAGCACCGTTGAAGCTCTTGGTTGGTTTCTGGCTCTAATGGTAGGTTTTTTTTTTTACATGCAGGCTAATCGATTTCTTTTCTGTTATAAGGAAGAGGTAAGGGTCATCGATAGCGTTTCTCTTTATAATCATTTTCTATAGATATGGGGATAGTTACCCGACTTAGCCCTAGTCATTCTTAGCGAAGCTACCATCATAAGAAATGAGATACTGTAATCTCCACGTCTTTTTCAGTCTCCTCTTTCCCTAATTCTAAGTAAAGTAGCGGTCCAAGTCTCCTCGAGCCGATCGAAGGGGTATATATATTATATATAATAAAGAGATAAATAAACAAAAATAGGGTTTCACGATTATCACCCATTACAGGATAATAGATCTAGCTGTGAAGTTAGACACAAGAGTTTGCCGGGGGTTGCCGGCGGGGGATAGCTCCGATACCTAAGTCAGTAGTTATCTTGGAAAGTTTCTCTAAGAAGGACTTAAAATATTTGTTAGGGTTTTTTGTTACATCCCTCATGCCGAACCTTTCCCATCTTCTTATATAGTGGCGGACCCCCCGAGGCTCATTTAGTGAGCCTCTCCGGTGGGCCCCTGAGTTCCCAATTGTCTTCTATGCCCATACGGGTCATTAATGGTCATTTCATGAGTCGCATGTACACTGGTCCACGATACTCAAGTTTCTGTCCGCTTGTCACGTCAATCACGTTCTGAAGGGCAGGTGAACCTCGGAAACATGCAGGAGTCGCAACCAAGGCCTGCTGCCTTAAATGCTAGCCATAATGGGCCTTGTCTTTTCTTCATCAAGGGTCATTACATCCTTTATCTAGAAACCGAATCCCGTGGGATGGAAGGACCCTCAATGCTTTAACCAACCCTTATGGCGAAGGTCGGCAGATATATAGGTTTGGCCCCCCTACATATAGGCCGTCCAAAAAGGGGATATAGGCTTGCATCGTCGTTCAGGCCCAACCCCTAACAAATTGAAATAAATCTTTCTAACCATTTTTTCTTTAAAAAAAAAAAAAAACTTCATTGTAAAAAACAATGTTATAAATCAAGTCGTCCTAAACCCATCAAAATAGGCCATGCACTTAATTAGAAAAAAAAAAAAAAAAGGCCATGCACTTGATAAATACTATAATGTTTACAAATTAAATGATTTGGTTGGCCCAAGAGTACTTAAATTTTATTATCGACTCAATCGACCATGCCTAAAGGTTATCTACAAACCAATCAATTTCTAGATACATCATATAATCGTAAAAAAATTGGGCTCCTAATTGTTTGGCACACGCGAAAGATTTAATTGGTTTTTTTAATTAAGCATATATTATTTGATTGCTTGATACTACTTATTTGAGGTGAATTATATATTTTCTCTTTTCACAGTTCCTCTATAGATTATTGCTCTATTCCTTGAATTTGTTTAAAAGAAAAGTTGTGACAGATCGGTTCACTATGCCCAATATGCGGGTTGGAGAAGGAAACGACATTGCATGTCCATTAGAGTTGCTCGTCGGCAAGAGATGCGTAGAGTATGTGTGGCCGAAAGCTTCAAAAGAGTTGTGTGGAGAGTGCAAGGTTTATCCAAATTGTGGATAGCCTTAGGAGTGTATTGGATTATGATGACCTTTGAGGCTATGGCAATGGTAGTGAGAAACCTGTGGTTTCGATAAAAACTCCTTGATCCATGGGAGTAAATTTTGCCACCCAAACCAATTAACCTGTGCGGAAAGCAATAGAATCACTTAATGAGTACAAAGAAGCTCAAGTAAGGCCGCAAGAGCAGCATGAAGGAGGTCGAGTAGTGAACCATAGGGGGAAAGCTCCCTCACGAGGGCTTGTGAAGATTTGCATAGGTGCAATTGTGAGGGATCCTTTGGTCAAGGGAGGTGTTGGCAATGTTACAAGCTCCAAAAGATAATATTAATGGTCCGGCCATTTCAAAATCCATAGCAACTTTAAAAATTATAATTTTCACTAAAGAGTTAGGGTGGCAAAAGGTGAAACTTGAAAGAGATGCTCTAGAAATAGTACAAATATTATGATTTACAAAAGGTGGAAACAAAAATGGTGTCAATATGGCCATTTAATTAATGATATTAAAAATAAAAAAATTAACAATATTAGAATAGTGTTGAATTATTTACAACACGGATTTGAGCAAGGAAGGCTTTCCGAAATAATCAATTGTGTAATATCAACTAACTCAGATTGCCACAGGGGAGGATTAGAAAAAAGACCAAAAAAAAAAACTAAAAACTAAAAACTAACTCAGATTGCATTTGCTATGTCTTAGTCTATTAATGCTGCTGCTTTTGTTAATGAATATATATATATATATATGGGTTCCGCGAAAGTACTTTTTATATAACAACCTTTATATAATCGTCTATGTATTTAAGTGTTTATTTGAGTTTGTGATTTTAAAATGTGTTATTAATTAAAAATTTAATTTTTTGAAACGCTGTTAAATGTTTGAAAAATACAGTTTAGCTTTTAAAATCTTACATTTTAAAAAATACACTCTTATTTGCGATTTAAAAACACAAATTTATTTATATTTTCAAATCACAATTTTTAAAACACATTTTCAAACAATATATTTTTTACAATTTAATTTAAAATTGTACTTTTTATTTACAAAATCGCAATACTAAACATACTCTAGACAGTTAATTATCTCCCATGCATGTGAGAAGATTGGAGATCGCAATAAGCCAATACCTCTAATAAAAACAACTACACTCAAGAAAGCCATCTCTGCTTACGGTTCCCTTTGAGATTAAATTAATCTTAAATCTCCTCACAATAATCCTTTTTTTTTTTTGAATAAACAAATATTAGAAACAAAGTTATCACACTCTTAACATGACTTTTTTTTTTTATCAATTACTTTACTAGAAATATTACTTGTATTCGGGAGAAGTTAAACAAAAATGAAAAAATAAATTTTAATAATTTAATTAATATTTTTTTTATCAATGTAATTTACAATCCATTTCAATTTACATTGATAAAATTTAAATTGAAGATCTATGCCCTAATATCAAATTAAATTATTAATTATCTTAAAAACTTATTAAAATAAATAAATTTTAATGTTTATTGGAGATCATTGAATTTAAAATCAAATTATTCATTGGAGATCTAACATTTTAACCCTTAAGAAAGATAACGGATTTTTCAAAGAAAGCAAAGAGAGCAAAGTGGAAATTTGCTTGTCAATGACATGACTCATGACAACTGTCCATTTTGAAGGTTACACGTATTAATGGATCATTAATTTTTTATATTCCAAAGAAGGTATGTATGACATGAGACTCACGAATCACCAACAAGTAACAACATATGATCCATAATATTATTATTTTTATTATTGACATTTTAAAAAAATTGAATGCATGACTCATCAAATTACAAGATAGTTTTTAATGTATCATTTACAAAATCGGACGTTAAACTAACCATAGGCAGGAGATTATGGCTTTCATTTTTTGTCAAAATAAAAATATTAACTAACATAAAATATTTTTTAAAATATGAAAATAATTTTTATCTTTATGCCACATCAAAATACTTTTAACATTTTTTTTAAATACTTAAGTTTATGTGTGTGTGTGGGAGACTAAAACTTCCACACACACATAGAACCAACAATCATATAGAGAAAAAAAGAAAAAGAAAAAGAAAAGAAAAGAGGTTTATTGGGCATTGACTAATTTTAAAGGAGAGGTAATACACCATAATTGTGCTTCTAAATGTGTGTGTTTTTTTCCCTCAAAATTGCCATCTATAATTGGGGCCTTAATTTTTTTTCCCCTTTTTTAAATGGAAGAGGTTATAATCTTTTTTTTTTTTACAAACATATCATTTTTACTCAAAATTAGGTTAGATGGATTTCTTTCAATTCAGTTTATTAAATTGACATATGTTCAAAAAAAATATCTGATTTTTATATGCATTTTTAATAGAGCATATGATTCTCACGTGCATTTTTTAAAATGCATGTGTGAATCACATTTCATTTTGGACACATATCAATTTATTAAATTGAGTTGAGAGAAATTAGATAAAGTTTTCCTTCAAATTTAGTTAAAGAAGCGATATGTATCCTTTGAGCATGTGAAAACCACATGTTTTTTTAATAGTATAGACAAATTTATAAAAAGTTTTATTTAAAAAACATGCGCATCTCACATGCTATGCTATTAAAAAAATATGTGTTTCTTACATATATATTAAGAAACACATGTCATTTTTATAGCCTTTTTTTTTTTTTCTAAGCAAATTGAGAAAGAGTTATAGGAATCAAAACATTGAAAAAGAGGTGAACTCCCAACAACAGACCCAAAATGAAAATTATAGTACAAATAATATATACAAATAATAGAAAATGAGTAAAAAATGACATGATCCTTTTAATAGGGGCCGCATAAAAGCGATGAAAGCACCAAAAGGGCACAGGCAAGAGCATGACCGTTACAAAACCCTTCAACCCTACTCGAATCCCCAATACAAAAGACGAACAGAGACATGATCCTCGAAATACCTTTCAACCTTACCTGAACCCCTACTTGGTAACAACAACTACCAGGGGTGATTGAGGTGGGGTAGCACTCCCAAAATCCGTACAAAATTTGTCATTTTTATAAATTGGGTTTGAAAATTTTTTTCCAATCCAGTTTGTAAGAAATCTTGTTCAAAAAAATTTCTCACACCCAATTTGAAGGAAAAAAAAATTGTCCATCTCCAACCTATACACTCATTTTTACTTTAAAAACACGTATAACAATCACATGTATTTTATACACATCAATTAATAAATTAAATTAGAAAAAGTTCTCACACTCAATTTGAAAGAAAAATTTTGTTCTTTCCAACTTCCACACTCATTTTTACTTTTTTTCTTTAAAAAAAAAAGGAAAAGTCCACATACCCCCTCAAACTACCACCCAATTGATAATGTTCCCCCCCCCCAAAACTACCAAACAAATAACAATGTCTCCCATGGCAACAAAAAGACAAAAATAACCTTACAGATTTTCAATAAGACCAAATACCTTTTTTTTTTTAATTTTATTTTTAAAACGAAATCTTTATAATTTTTTTAAAATTTTGAATTTGGCTAATTGGTTGGAGGTTTTTTTTTTTTTTTTAGTTTTAGTTTTTTCTAACCCTTATGAATCGAAAATAATAATAATAATAATTTTTTTTTTTAAAAAATAATTATAATTTTTTAAACGAAAATGTTTATAATTTTTTTTATTCTGAATTTGTTCAATTGGTTTGTATTGTTTTTTTTTTTTTTCAAAAAAAAAAAATTTGTTTGGTTTTTGTTTTTTATTTTTTATTTTTAGCTTTAGTCTTTTTCTAACCCTTATGAATGGTAGTGTTTTTTTTTTTTTTTTTGAATTTTAGTTTAGTTTTTTTTAAATAAATATTATTTTTAAATTTATTTAAGGGTATTTTCGTCCTTAGGGGGGACATTGTCATTTTGTTTGGTAATTTGGGGTGAATATTATTACAATTGAAAATTTGAGGGAGATATTGTCAATTGAATGATAGTTTGAGAGGGATATGTAAACTTTTAAAAAAAATAAAAGAAAAATTGGTGGAACCCGCATTATCCTTTGTAATACTCGGAGCGATCGATCTCTGTTTAAAAGGAGCATGACGTGCATTCGCCTAAAGAGAATTGCATGAAAATTTTGTGATACTTATACTTTCTTTGCATATCAGGCCCAAATTAAGGCCCATCACTTTACGTTGAAGTATCGGGATTTCAAAATTTTCTTACATATATATATATACATATAAATAATATTCTTTTTGCATAAAATGTCTTACAAGCTCTCGGTTCGAAATGCTTTTGAGGAGGATACTTTTTTTTTTTTTTTGAAAAGTATTTTAAAGTGACATAAAGTAAAAAAAAAAATAATAAAAAATAAATATTTTTGTGATATTATTATTTAGATTTTATTTATTTTTTGTGAATATTTTTATTCTTACAAAAAAATAGTTTAACAAATAAACCAAACCATACAATTTAGAAGCTGAATACTATGGGCATGGGCTATGGTAAAAAGCCCCCAACTTTTATATTCTTGGAAAATCGTGAGAATTTAAAAGCCCAAAGAATAATCAATGACATGTCCCCCAGGGCCCCACCAAGGCACGGTGAGAGCTAGCCCACTGTAAACATGACCCACCGTTTTAAAGGAACTACTAAAATGAGAAATTATATGCAGCTTTAGCTTTTAGAGTCCTTCTTGAGCAAGCTTTTTGACTCTAGGTTAAAGCTAGATTATTGCATTAACTTTCTTCCTTCCAATCTATCTCCTTCATCCTTTCTAGCAATGGGGCGGTGGTTTATTACATTATCTTGAGTAAATTAGTAATTTTAAAATTAACCGACCACCACATGCATATATTGGAATTGAGGAAACTACCTAACCTGACCAGAGATCACATGTTAGCAGCTTTAACATGTAATTTACGTTTTCCTTTGGAGAACAAAGTAAAGGTTAGGACAACGATGGCATGTTCGTTATATACGTTAATACATGAAACCATAAAATTATCTATGAATTTGTTGGACAAAGTTTTCTTTTAAATTGGATTAAAAAACAAATTCTTATAATTCAACCTATTAAATTATCATATGTTTTTTTGAGTATGTAATTATCCAATTTAGAGAAAAACTTTGCATGAATTTATATACTTCTTTTGAAAGAATCTCTTCAACTTTTCTCATACTAAACCAAACTGATCTTTAATATGAATATACCAATGGATGGATTTTAATCTAGTCACATGGGTTTCTCTAGTTCTGAATCAAACTTTAATATTGGGGGTTAGTAGTAGTAATTATTATAATGTGATAATGATTTACTAGACATTTACTCGGCCAACCCAAGTTGATAATGCGGGCTCAACAGCCCATGATTTAGGTTGGATTGATAAAATCCAAACTGCAGACCCTGATTAGATAAAGAAGCTAACGTGCAAACACAACAGTTGCGCTCTTTAAAGAACGCTGATCTGAAGTGAGGTACAAAGAATAACTACTCAAATTTTGTCCTAATTACTAGTAAGCATAGAATCCGGGGCAACATCATGTTTCAACTATAACCTTCCATTAAGCCATGATTCAATGCCACACCTGATCATGACTGCTGTAATTCGACACTACGCCTTGTCAAGGTTGTATCCCATTAGTAGATCGTAGAAGATACCTAGCCAAGGTTATATTCCATTGTAAACGCTTCACATGAGGAGAAGACATGCAAACATTTCAAATAAGATCACATAACTATTCTCTCTACAAACACTCTATATATCTTTGATCCTTCCTTGGCAAACCTCCAATTGTTTTTACTCCATTGGCTGAATCTGACCTTGCGATGTACTGCATCATCCGGAGGGAAACTTGACCATCAACTTAAATATCAGTTTGGTTTATTAAAGTGAGATCACTAAATTTTTATTTATATTTTTTTAACAAAAGTTGTTTGTTTGTCAGTTGTCCCGAGGGAAACTTGCTAGCTGCCTCTACAGATGCTCATACCCTAAGCTTTACACAGCAAGTGACAAAAAAACAACAACTTTTTTCGAAACTCGATCGATTAAACCTCGGCCTCACAACTGGAAAGTAATTAATAACGCTTGTTTTCTTGAAAACATGGCACCAACGCCCATAGTATCCCATGTCTTCCTTCCTATAAATGCTTCTCTCACCCTCACCACATTTACGTTAATTTCTGTATCTTAGACTTTGACCTTTCCAAACCTTGTTAATTACCTTCTTTACCCATATTCTTTTTTTTCTTTTATTGTTTCATCCAATTCGGGAGAATAAAAGCCGGCTCATGGATGTGTTTATTCCCGAAGAGTATGTTATGAAGCGGAGAAGTGAAAGAAAGGCAGCTGCTGATGCCAGGAAAGTATCTGATAATATGGTATCTGCACAATCAGGGAGGAGATCAGTGGAGAAGGAGAAGAAAGCTTCTAGGCTTGAGAATGAGTTTTTAGTCTCAACGGGCCTAACTGAAAATGTTGTTTTCAGCTGCCTCTCGGCCTGAATTTTATATATATATGCCTTAGTAAATTGAGCAGTGATTATCAAAAAAATGAAAATAATTAAATAAATTCATAGAGCAGTTGGATTGTGCTATTTGCTTATTAGATATTGTTATGGCATGTGTAAGCATTGCAACTTCTTTTAGTTCATAGGTTTAATTAATATTTTTAATTTTTTTTCTTTTCACTCGTGGAATTAGACCATACGTGAAATATTGTAGCTTTTAATACCATGTTAAATTATCCGTTGTTTCAAAAGTTTAAGCGAATATAAAATGATAAATTTAAATAATTTAATTAATACTATTATAAGCAACCGGTCTCTATTTAAGCATTCAAAAATTCATGTCTTCTTAAGTTAAAATTACAGATTATATAAGTTAATCCATGTTTACTGAGCCATCAATTTATTATTTATTTTTGTCGAGGAATTTTTTATTATTTTTTTTTGGGTCGGCTTGCGGTACAGGGATTGCTTAACCGAGCCCTGTCAGTTTGTTAAAGGTGAAGCCCAATGCAGGTTTTGATATAGGAGCTGATCAGCCAAGGTAGATCAAGTAAAACTGATGTAATTGGGATGGGTTAGACCATTTGTGGACTCTTATCTTTTCCTGAGTTTTTTTTTTTTTTTTTTTAGATTAGCTTATTGAATTGGCAAGTGTTCAAAATACATATAATTTTTACATGTATTTTTCAAAAATATATGCAAGAATTACATATATTTTGAACATATGTTAATTTAATAAATTAGATGAAAAGAATGAATTAAAAATATATATAAGAATCAAATACATTTTAGATACATATTAGTTTAATAAATAAATTGTCATGCCAGTTACAACCCAATTTGAAATAACATTTTGTCCTATGAAAAAAGATGGCTGCAAAGCTACTAGTGCCTAAGGCCGAAAATGCGAGCAAATATTAAACATCACTATTCTCTATCTGCAATTTGTCTTTGTATGTTTGTATTTTTTTTATAAACTCATAATGGGGTGTTTTGTATTTTCTTTGTTATTTTTAAGTTTGAATGTGAAATAGATATAGATTACATCTAAAACACTAAAACAAGCTCAAAACACTAAAAATATGTTCAAAATTATTTTCAAAATTATTTAATATAGGCCGAAATAGAGGCCCAAAAAAGGCTCAAAAGGCCCATTACATTAAATGCGAATAGCGGATAATAACTACAATAATCACGTGAATGCGGAGATTAATCGTATGATGCGAATGCGAATACTTAAAAGTGATAATCATATTATGCAAATGCGAATATTATTAATAACTGTACGTATCCATATCCTCATTTACAACCCTATAGTAGTGCAAGTGTAATATGATTTTTCACTTGATACCTGCTATTTTTATTTTTAAAAATCAAAACTCTAATGTATATAGAAAAGAATAATGCAAATACAATTTATATTCACGGGCACAAATCGAGAAAGATTTTGAGTTCAAACTCCATCATCTTAGTTAGTTCACCGGTAAATACAATCCAGAAAGATTTTATACTAGTTTAATTTGGCTTTTACTTCCGAAAAAAAGAGAAAGACCTTTTATATATATATATATATGCTTTGTAATATATGATTAAAAAAAAAGAAAAAGAAAGAAGATACACAAAGCAATAGGCCTTAAGATTCCAATACTGTTTCAATTTCCACCGGGGGAGAAGTAGTCGACAGCCACAGGATTAGTAGAATTATTAGCAGACGACACCAAATCGACAAGAAAGTCAAAGTTATCAGTGGCCACAATAGCCGAGGCCACGTCGTCTTTGTGAAGCGTCCTTCTCTTTCCTTGCATGGCCACCATCCAAGACCTTTGCGTCAATTCCTCTATAAAAAGCTCACACGCCCTGGAAAACACGATCGGGGCCTCCCCAGATATCATCTTCACGTTCTCGCCGGACTTCTTCATTATCTTCTTTATCCTCGCTAACGGCAACAAATGAGGCCCTGTTCTGCCGCCGGCGACTATTTCCTGAATACTTCCGGCTTGCCTCATTATATATATATATATAAGTATATATATATGGGGAAAATGCATTTTACCCCCCAAAGTATACTACATCATTTGTATGTTCGCCGTCAACAGTTAGAAAAGTGGCATGTAAGTCCCTTCAAATTCCCAAAAATTCTCAAATTGTCGTCACTGGGGCCGGGCGGGGGCGGCGGGGTCAAGTTTTCCGTCATCTTTTGACACGGATTTAGATCACGTGCGCGGCAACGGTGGGGGCTTTGGGGTGAAATGACTAAGAATGCCCCTGAATCAAATTAAAAATTAAAACACTTAAAAAAAAAAAAGAAAAAAGAAAAAAAACTGGGGGTGGCCGTAGCACCCATTGGCCATTTGGGGTGCCGGCCACCCCCATTCTGGGCCTTGGGGGTGGCCAACACAACCCCATGCTGGCCGGAATGCGGCGTGCCGCACCCACCCATTTCCGGCCATATGGGGCCGTGGCCAAAATCGGGGTGCCCGAGCCACCCCAAACCCATGTGGCGGTGGTTCGGCCACCCCATGTTGGGCCCTTGGGTGGTTCGATGCCACCCATGGGCATGGGGTGGCTCGCCACCCCATTCCGGCCATATGGGGGTGGTTCGGCACCCCCGAACCGCCCCCGTGGCCAATCGGGGTGGCTCGAGCCACCCCAAACCCATTGGGGGGGTGGCCGAAGCCACCCCCATTTGGCCCTTTGGGGTGGTCGAACAACCCCCACGAGCCATGGGGGTGGCTCGCCACCACCATTTCGGCCCATGGGGGTGGTTCGCTACCCCCAAGGCCAAAATGGGGGTGGCCGGCACCCCAAGATAACCAATGGGGTGGCTACGACACCCCAAATTTCTTTTTTTTTTTTTTTTTTTTTTTTTTTTATTTCTAATTTATTTTTTAAAAATATATATATATATAAGATATATATATATATATATATAATATGTATATACTACCTATATAGTAGATTATATATACTATATTAGGAAAAGACCAAAATGCCCTTAATTCCGTCAGTGAAAGACGGTTGAGAGTGACGGAGTGGCGACATTGAAAATTATTAGAACTTTGAGGGAGTACATTGTCACTTTTTAAACTTTGGAGGGAAATTACAAAAGTGAATAATACTTTAGGGGGGTAAAATGCATTTTCCCCTATATATATATAGTATCATAGAGCATATATATATACTAGGGTATGATATGATACTATATATATATATGCTTCTTTCTGTGTGCAATGGGAGGAAGAAAATGTACGGATTGATGTGAGGATGGAGAGCATCCTTGAAGTTGTTTTTAAAGGAGAGGGTGGTGGAGAGTTTGGGTGAAGAAAATAGGGGATCGAGTAGCTTGCCGGCCGGCCGCCCTACTTAAGCCAGCTAAATTAATACAATTATTAATACTACGACTGTTGCTGTGTAACACATTTTGTTGCCTCAAGAACAGTTTGAACTTATATGATCTTTTTATTATATTAATCAAATATTTAAATTAAGTATTTTTTTTTTATTAGCAGTGATGATTTATTATGGTACAAGCAAATGCTTCAAGTTCAAACTTTATCTCCATCTTTCACCCCATATTTTAATTAAATAGGTTAAATAACCTACTTGTGAGAATGAGTAATAAAATATTATAAATTAAATTATTAAACACTTATTAAAAGAGAGTTTGAACGTTCAACACCCATAATAAGGAAGAGTATTAAAATATTAACTAATTAAATGATTAAATAACTAATTTCTTATCACTATAAACTTTATAAATAAGTATCGATTTTATCAGGTTTTTCTACTTTGCTTAGCGTAAAGACAACAAAATAAATTAAAAGTTGTCTTTCAGAAAATTGCAATCTGCAAAATAATACAATATGATACCAATATGAATGCCAACAACATAAGTCTGGTATTTATTGTCATAACTCATAAGGTGATTTGTCACATCAAACAATTAGTCCCTTTATATATATAGACGTTAAAATATTAATTAAATGATTAAAATTTACTATATTTTATTAACATGAAACTTTAGAATAATGTGTGTGATTTAATATGACATCATAACGGAGACTTTAAGTTTGAACTTTGTTTCTATAATTTATCTTTTATTTCAATCAAAGATTCTATGCGTTGGACCTCACTTATTAAAAATAAGTTTGAGCTCACATTTGATGGAAAACATTAAAATATTAATTAAATAATTAAAATTCACAGTTTTCTATTAATTTAAACTTTTAAAATAACTGAAAATTTAATATGATATAAAATCAAAAATTTTGAGTTCAAATTTTATAATTTACCTTCAATTTCCACCAAAAACTCTCTGGCATCGAGAGATAATATATCAAAGGAAATCATAGGCTTGAAATTACTTATCCCTAGCAAGTCAATGAAGTCACCTTCATAAGCAACAGTGTCCATAATAATAATGATCCATAAGGACAAACTACTACTTTGTGGGCAATCAAACTCAAACAGATTTATTATCTGTTAAATAGGAAAAAAAAAATTATTATTTAGATAATTGCTAGCATATTTTACTGGCCTAGATGTTTCTTTTATGTTTGGCATTTTAAGCCTCAAGACAAATGATGACAGCTGAGATTTGGGTCTTAACCTCGACTGAATAAAGAATATCAGCATATTCGACACCGTCGAATTATATATGTGGGATTTGATGAGATTTGGTCCAACCTTATTGCATAAACAATTTTGGTGTCAAATTTTATCAATTGGTTAGATATATTCCAACTCGGATTATTTAATCTTACAAGTAATCTTCCTTGACCAATGGAGTATTATTTATTGTACACTAGTATTAATTATCTTTCGTCATGCTACAGGATGTCCAAGTAAATAAATTAAAAAACTAATGCCACACTAAATAGGATTTGCATCTCCTGTAATCTTATGTCCAAACGAGAGTGGACAAGTAGGAGGTTGTTTAGAACTGATAATTTTTTATATGATTCGTAAATTTGATATGAATTTAACTTGAAATTAGTACATTAAGGTTAAAGAATTTGACCCGTTTAATTAAATGAATCGAATTAGATAAAATATAATTTTATACATATGATTCAACAAGACTTAAACTCGACATGCAATATTTGTGATGATAATTTTTTACACTAATGGAATCTATTAATCTAATACGATCCGCAAACTCAACACAAAATTTACGTGTTAGAATTGAGGGATCGATCTAACCAGTTTAATTAAATTGATTGAGTTATAGTTAATTTATATAATTCTATATTCAAATCTCGACATAACCCAAATTTAATATAAGAACACAAATTGTCACTCCTAGAGTTTGATCTCAAGCATCTCCTTGCTAAGCAGGAGGCTCCCATTGACAACTCTTTGTCTAATAACAAAGGGCATGATTCCTAATTATAAGAAATCCCGACCCATGCTAAATATATATTACAACTAGTAAACAATTATTTATGAGAAAACCAAAAAGAAAAGGCCAAAAAACAACAAAGTTCAAGTTTGACCATATATAGGGGCAGTTCATGTGAGGGTGGTCAATGATTCATGAAAAGAAGTTGAGTATCTTGAGTGTTTTTGTCAAAAGTACTTTTGTCTGTCATTCTTCCCCTCGACACTGTCAGGTCACAGTAGTTTATATAAATTAGGTGGTATAAGCTTTTCATATAATAAATTAAGCCCAACTACCCCCATAACCTTATATGAAAATGCTGCATGTTGTTTGAAGAGCAAAATAAAATCCTTGATTGGCTGCAATAATAAAAACATCACATAACAAGGTAAGGCAAAACAATTTAGAAAAAGCTAGAAAATGGACTGATACTGCGTTAAATAGCTTAAAAAATATTTTTAATACATGAAAAATTGTTAAACAAAAAATTGATCTTTTTTTTTTTTGCTCGAAAAAAGGTCATGACCTTTTTAAAAAAAGTTTTATTTTTAAGCTTTTCTCAAAAATATGTTTTGATCAAAACATATTTTTAAGAAAAGTTTAAAAATAAAACTTTTTCTAAAAAACTTTATGACTTTAAAAATTGTATTTTTCAACACAATCTCAAACATGTTGTGATAGTCATAAGGTTAATGCCTCAATAACATGTAGATATACACATTTAAGGTGCAAAAGAGAAAATGAACAGCTTAATGAAGCATACTAGAATAGAGACTACATTATTGGTTAACTTACAACGAAACTTTGCAGTCAGCATATATAGGGATGAAATCAAGATTTCTCATCAGGAAGACAAAGCATGAATGAGGAATTAAGAGTAATGTTATTTAATAAATTGTTATATGATTGTCATATAATTGAGATGACGTGACAGTAAAAATCAGTCTCTAGATCAATAAAAACTTATAACAAAGTAAAATTAAGAGCTGATTTTTACTGTCACATTATCTTAGTTATATAACAATCATATAGTAGTCTACTAAATAATATTTCTTTATTTTGTGAGTTATAGGATTTCACTTATGATCAGATCATTTGTTGAATATTTGTGTGGTATGTAGCATTATTCTGAAACAAAAATTCTAAATTAAAACCCCATTTTCTTATCAATTTAAATTTTTAAAATAAATTGTGATTTAACACATATGTACCTTGTTTATAAGAAAGTTCAGGATTATTAATCTTCGATCAAGGTTTATTAATCTTTTCTTACTTGGTCGTGAGGGTAAATTAAGTTAGGCATGGGTATTTATCCAATTTCAGAAGTATCTCCAGCCCATGGGCCACTTTCTAGAACCTGAGCTAAGGCCCAACATCAACTTTCTTCAGTCCAACTTGATCGTGTTCTTTGGTGATCTTACTCTCCTTTGGGTTATTGAAGTTGGATGTCACAGTTGAGGTGTTATAAGCCCAGTCAGCTACATCCTATTCCAATGTTTCATCTACTTTGTTTTAGATTTCAGATGGAATGTTAACTAAATAATTAAATTTATTATTTATTATCAATTTCAGTTTTTTTTTTTTTTCTAAGGGGGTAATTTAATATGATTTTAGAGTAAAAGTTCCGACTTCGAATTTTGTCTTTTTAATCACTTATAATTTCAATTAAAAATTTTACGTGTTGGCTTAGAGTTTGAACCACACTTAAAAATGAGTGTTAGATTATTCATTAAGGATTTGGCTTAGGTGTTGTAAATTTGGACCTTAAAAAAACAACTACAACACCTAGTTCATTAATTAAATGATTAAATTTACAATTTCTTATAATTAATTTAAGCTTTTAACTTAAACTTTTGAAATAATTGATGTGGTATCAAAGCAAAGGTCTTTAGGCCTCGTTTGGTTTGCGGAATGAGTATTTTATTAGAAAAATGAATAGTTATTCCTAAGAATGAAGGTGGGTGGAATGGAATAGTTATTCATATTCTTTGGTTTGGTGACAACATATATGTTTTAATAAGAATTGAATTAAAATTACCAAAAAACCTCTCATTTTATTTATATATTTTTTTTAACTCAATTTTTTTTTAAAAAAAAAACTAGTAAAATCACAGTAGGTGACCGACTACCCATTGGGGTGGCCAATGGGTGGTCGGCCACCCACTGTGGAACGCGGGGGTGGTCGCACCACCCTCGGTGAGTTTGGGGTAGCCTTAGCCACCCCCAATCAGCCATGGGGATGGCCGTGGCCACCCCCGACAGCATTTGGGGTGCCACACGACCACCCTTGGGGTGCTCCGGGGGTGGTCGCGGCCACCCCCTATGCCAATCGGGGGTGGCCACCCGATACTTATCGGCCACCCCCAAATTCGCCGAGAGTGGTCGCACCATCCCTACATTCCACAGTGGGTGGCCGACCACCTCAATGGGTGGTCGGCCACCCACGACTCAACGTTTTGAATTTTAATTTTTTTTTTTTTGAATTAAAAAGAAAATAATTTTTTTTTTATTTTTATTTTGGACAAATGTTATCAATTCCGTAAGGAATAGCTATTCCTCTCATTTTTTAAAAGAATAGTTATTCCTTTTCGTAAGGAAATAAGTATTCCAACGGAATAACTATTCATTGGAATAAGTCCTTACCAAATAAAAGAATGACTATTTCATAGGAATAGTCATTCTATTTCAGGGGTCTATTCCGTAAACCAAACGGGACCTAAACCTCGTTTAGTGTTATTATTTTTTTTTTATGATGGGAAACCCACAAGGCATTCCGTGTACCCACCCTAAAAGATAATCCGTGCAAGACGTCCCTCACACGAATTGGGTAAAACTCGACTTTTATGCGGGTGTGGTTCCAATGAATTGTTTGCATTCAAGAGGATTCAAATCTTAGATTTGATAGGGATACCACCAAGTCCAAAGCCTTCACCACGAGGGCCATCTCATTGGGATTAGCAAAGGTCTTTAATTTGAACATTGATTTTATAATTTACCTTTAATTTTAGTTAAATATTCAATGTGTTGAGCCTTACTAATTATTAAGGTAAAGTTTGAGCCCACACACGAGAAATAATATAAGAATATTAATTAAATAATTAAATTTACTATTTTCTATCTGTTTAATTAAACTTTTGAAATAATTAACTATTTAACAAGTACTAAAAACTTAAGATCAGAAATTGAGATTTAAGTGAAAAGAAAGGCTACCCCATGCATGTGCTAAATACCCAATATTTTATTTTCTTTTCCATCGACTTCTCAAGAACCAAACAGACCACTAATTAATCTCTATTAGCATAGGCAGATTTTTCTGCTTGTGAACTAGATTCATGAGCGTGCTTCTTTACTCGAGAACCCTACACCTTTTTTCCACCCTTAGAATCGAGAGAGAGAGAGAGAGAGAGAGAGAGAGGTATGGGATTTCCTTTATCACGTGAGAGCTGTACACTTTCTGGCTGTCCTAACATGATCATCTTATCTGGGTTCATTTCTCACTTTCACTTTACATGACCAAAACAAATTATGGCGTGTGATGGACCTTCTTAGAGAATTACAGGACCCCTTTGATGTTGTTTGTGGGATTTGTTTAATCGCCTGAGACCTGTACACTTTTTGGCTGTCCTAGCACCACTGATCTTTAGTTTTTTCCTTTGGCACTTGAGGTAGATATCTTTGCATCTATGCTCAATTAATATTTCTCACCTTTCACTTTACATGAGCTGCTTTAGTAACTGCGCCAAAGCAAACTGTATATGGTGCAGGAAAGACCTCTTTTCTTCTTTTTTTTAAAGGTGTTAATGTATATATTAAATAATTAAATTTTAGCATTTTTATTAGTTTAAACTTTTAAGATATATAATTAGTGATTTAACATAGTATTAATTAAATTATAGGGATTATAGGCTTGCAAGCCCACATGACCAAACATGCATAGCAATTAAGGAATCCATTTCCAAACCATTATCGTACTACATAGCCACTAGCTACCGTATGGGCCATAATCTATAATTAAACCGTGCACCCCTAACTTCAAAGATAAACCATGTTTTAATTAAGGTAGACATAGGATGAATCACTCGAGAAAAATGGGTTGTGGTACAGAAATTGAAGGAAAACAGTTGCAAACAAGCCACAGTAAAACATAACTCAACCAAATAACAGAGTCTTTTGGTCTCTACCCAAAACTTTATGCATTAGCAATTTATCACTTACCTTCTCAAAATTCTTTGTTGACTTAAAGCATTGGACTTATCCTTCACCGGTACCTTCTAACAGGCTCCCTTGCTTATTTCTTTTCTCTTTTGCATGTGCAAATTGATTGATGTTTAATATGAGAAAAACTGTTCTAACAATATCATAACAAATATCTTGAGTTTAAACATTGACTTCAGAATTTATTTATTTTTAATTAAATATTTTACTTGTTAGATTTTACTTGTTGAGAAAGAATTTGATCATACACTAGATAAAACATGTTACTTTATTAATTAAATTCATAATTTTCTATTAATTTAAACTTGTAAGATAATTAGCGAGCAGGAATTTGTTTAATCACCTTAAACCTGTAAACTTTTTGGCTGTCCTATCAGTACTACGTGATCTTTATTTTTCCTCGGCAATTGAAGTAGGTATCTTTGCATCTATTCTCATTTTTTACTTTCACTTTACATGAGCTGCTTCCATAGGAACAACATGGGCCAAAACAAATCATGGCATGTGATCGATGGACCTTCTTAATTAGTGAATTATGGGACCCTTGTAGTTGTGATGGTGTCTTAACATAAGGCCATAAGGGATCGAGTGTTCCTGCATGGGGTCGACCACCTTCACGTGAGCACTTTCTGTTGTCTCTCATGTGTGCACATAACCTCATGATTCCATGGCATCTCTCTCTCTCTCTTTCTCTTTCTCTTTCTCTCTCGTGGGGATTCAACCTAGTCAGCTGGTCCCCGTCTACCAAAAAGAGAAGAAACAACACATGATTAGGATTAGGATAATGAAAAGTAATATAAAAGAAAAAAGATTTTGATTGTCTTGGTGATCTTTATATTTCTACAAGCTAATGAATTACAATGACATTTTGGACTTCATATAAATCTGATCTTGTCACGTTACAGAAAGATAAAGTGAGATCTAAAGAAACCAAGTTCACGTGACCAAAAGTAATGGAAGCAACTGTTAGGATTAAACGTATTAAGTATGGCACTGTTAATTGTTTATCGGGGAAAAGCACACCTACCCCCAAATGGCCGGAGGTGGTTCGGCCACCTCATTTGGTAATATCTGAAGGTGGCCAGACCCTTGGGTTTTTTGTTTTTTTTTTAAAAAAAATTTATAAAAATATTTTTGTCTTATTGAATTTTTTAAAGTTATTATTGTCTTTTTACTAACATTAAGAGAGACATTAACAAATTTTGGTAGATTGAGGGAGTGAGGACATTAACAATGAGATAGTAATTTAAGGGAGGTATGTGTACTTTTTATTTGTTTCTATTTTCCTAAGTTGCATTAGAAAATTAGTTTTCTTTATTTGAGTGAAATAATTGCTGACAAAATCGAATATGTTAAATTATCATTTATCTCAAATTTTAAGCTAATTATAAGAAATAGAGAATTTAATCATTTAATTAATATATTTTAACACTCCTCCTTTGTGCGGAAGGCCTAACACGTAAAATATTTAACTGAAATAAGTGGTAAATTGTGGAGTCAAATTCGAACTCAGAACATTTATGATAATATATTAAATCACTAATTATCTTAAAAGTTTAAATTAATAAAACATATTGAATTTAATAATTTAATAAATATTTTATAAATATCAACCTACTATGAAATGTAATTGTGAAAAAATAGTTTCTTATTCATATCAATTAAACACGCTGCCATATTATTATTATTATTATTATTATTTTCCTTATTCGGCTTTTTGGTAATGTCGCTAATTAACGATGATATATATGAATATTGTTTCTTCTATACTTTTTTTTTTCTTTTTTCTTTATTCTTTATGTGAAAACCTATATATATAGTTAATTGCATCACTGACATGGAAGCTCGCTCCTATTTCAATATCCATCAATTCTAGAATTGATAAAATACCTATGATTATGATCAATTAGTACTGATCAGAGTTCAAAAAGTACAGATAATCTACAATTTTTATGGTACATTAATATGCTCTACGTTGAATTATTGGGGGTTGTTGAATTAGCTAGGTCTCACCAATTACTCCACCTAAAGTGGTAGAGCTAGGAGGTACCTCGGACGTTAATGTAATGGGTTGATTTGTTGGACTCCAAGGTTATGCATTCAACTTGGACTTTCCTATTATGCGTAAATTAAAGACAAAAGATAACAATAATAATAATAATAATAATAATAATAATAATAATTTAAAAAAAGAAAATAAGAAAAAAAAAATTCACATACCTCTTCTTCAAACTACTACCAAATTGATAATATCTTTTCAACCTCAGGCCATGAATGCTTACAAAGAAAATAAATAGAAAGTAACTAAGTAAGTTTAGAGACTTGTCGAAAGTGTCAGTAAGAAATATCTCTAATGCTTTAGTTAGATGGGAGAATGCAAGGGCAGTAGGGTATCAAGAGAATGGTCATGAAATGAATGCCTTTCCCCACTTATACATAGTGTTTCCCCCCCTACCCTAGCAAGGTGTTGTCCTTTGACACAGCACAACCTTGGCTAGTCTTGGCACTCAACTCATGTCCTTTTGCAACGCATGACCTTTATTGGATGTCGCTTGCTAGCATTTTACGGCCAGCCTTGTAGAGTAGTAACGTTGAATTCTTTACTTCTTACCAAGTAGGTTAAGGTTGTAGACTGGTTCTTTGTTGAGAATAACAAGACAATTAGGATGACATGATAGGGTTGTGATTGGCATCGTGTCTCGCATCCCCCCCCGCCCCCTCCGGCGATAGAGGACGACCTTGGCTAGCCTAGCCTTGGCACTCAACTCACGTCCTTTTGCAAGGCATGACCTTTATTGGGTGTTGCTTGCTAGCATATTACGGCCTTGGTAGAGTAGTGACGCTGAATTCTTTACTTCCTACTAAGTAGGTTAAGGTAGTGGACTCGTTCTTTGTTGAGAATAACAAGACAATTAAGATGACATGGTAAGGTTGTGATCTACATGGTGTCTCGCCCCCACCCCCCCAAAAAAAAAATAGCGATCTCAAAAGCTAGTTGTTAGGCTCGCTTGACCCATTAAGTATATAGTTTAGGATCGCAACTTGACCAAATCGGCGCTTCCTCCTCGGATTAGTCAAGTGTATATCATATCAAAATTTTGGCTAAATTTGAAAGTTTCAAATGTTTTTTTTATCTTCTTAAACATAAAAGAACAACAAGAATATTTTGTGGCATTTTTCATTCATCTCTAACTAAATTTTCATATTTGTTCTCCATCTTTGATATGGTTGTTAATATTGGAAAAGTTTTATCTTCTTAAACATAAAAGAACAACAAGAATATTTGGTGGCATTTTTCATTCATCTCTAACTAAATTTTCATATTTATTCTCCATCTTTGATATGGTTGTTAATATTGGACTTTTCATTTAGCTAGTTCTTATAAGTGGAAGTTACCAAAACCATAAAGCTATAATTAATGCATGGCCCCTACTTTCCTACCAGATTGCCTACTGATTCCCAAGATGATAGCTTAATAATAAGCCTAAAAAAGGGCTTCTCTTTGCAATTTGATGGACATGAACGTACTTAAGATGTTGACCAATTGTTGTATGATCAACCAATGCAAATTTCTGGTAAAGCTTTAAAGTGGAAGCCATGATGAATAAGTGGATTAAGGGTCCCTCTCTGTTGTAAGTTGGAAAGGTTGCAGCCTGCTGGCTACTATCAAAGCCCAAAAGAGGGACCATTTACCTATAGTGATCATGACAATCTTCGCTAGTGACCACAATATCATCATAAGCATCAACATCTTTATGGTTCTTACTTTTGCCTCAATGAAGGTGGAAGCCTGTGTCCAACTTAGTTTTCCCTTTCAACTATTTTTTTCCCTCCTAACTTAATCCTAAATGGCCTTTTAGGTACATTCATGCTGTTTTATTGGTAAGCAGGTACATGCATGCTATTGAAAAAGCCTAAAAAGTTATATGCTTCCCTTGTTTTTCTCTTAGATAAGGATTTCAGAGACAACATATAAGCAAAGACAGAACGAGGAAGTTAGGGTAATGGCCATTAGGGCCCTCCTGGTTTTGCCTTTGTTGCTATGAGGTACACATGCACAAAATCAAATTCTTGACATGGTAAGTACGTTATGGCCTATCATGTTAGTTTGTAAAAGACTAGTAAAATATCTTTAACAGTACTCAATCTTTTTAATTTCCTCATAAATAGACATTCTTGCCAATTAGATAAACCTAATATATATAAAGGAATGACGTGGAAATACATAGATGCATTTCACATGAATTTACATGCATATAATAATGATCAAACGTACTAATATATGCCATACAATTTAAGAGAGGAACATTTTAAATGCCTCACAAACATTGGACATGAAAAATAATGAATGCACTGCACTGTAACGAAATAGAAACACCACATGAAATTATAGGGGGGTCTTAGCATTCAGGCTGGCCGGCTCATTGCATAGCCACGAATTAGGCACTCGCTTAAAGAATTATATATATATATATATATATATATATATCTATAAACTTTTTAAGGTCCTATATATGGTAAAGAGGTTAGTTAATGCTTTTAATTTAATTAAAGTCCTAATTATGGTAAAAAATAATTACAAAAATTGAATCCTAAGATATTGAGACTTTAGAGAAAAAGAAGCGAAAAATCAAAAGTCATATTAATGACACTCCTAAAGCAATAACTAAACTTGAAATTTCCTGTGAACTTAAAACCAAACATCTCGGCTAAGTTCGTTCATTAAAATAATATTTAGAATAAAGTAATGTTTTCTTGTGTAAACTAAATTCTACATATAAAGGATTATAAAGGGAAAAATCATAATTAATCCATAAGTTTTCATCTGATTTGAATTTAGTCCTTAGGTTTTCAATTTTAAAAATAAGATCATTAAGTTTTACTCAATTTATGAAATTGGTCTCTTTATCACTTTATCATAAAAATTAACGATTTTCTATTTGTTACGTGTGTCTCATTTAACACGTCAAGGTCTATATCAACGTCAAAATTAATGATTCTTCATTTAATGCTACAAATCTAGAAGATTATGATGACAAAGAATATGATTTTTGTTTTTGAAGTTTAGTATTTTGTTTTTTTTTTTTTTAATTATGATGAATTAAAGCTTAATGATATGACATTGATATTAGGTGTTGATATGAACACTAGAATATAATTGAGACACAAGTGATA
>FXXK01000443.1:266968-443632 GCA_900184695.1 Betula pendula
AGATCAGACTGTTACGTCCGCACTGTAAAATAGTTATGAAATAAAAATATAATTTTTTAAATATATATATATATATATATATATATATATATAGTGTTAGAATGTATTGGTGTGAAACTAAGGCTGGTAAGTTCTGGTGTAGCTGCAGACGCACGCTTGAGACTCACGTGGACTGTGATTGACTATAGATACATAGGGTACAGGGTATAGGGTATATAGCTGAATAAAGCTGACCTCACGCCCAACCCATGAGCAGCTTTAACGCCACGTAAAGAAAAACAGAAAGCAACAGCTCTTACCGTCTATTGTAAGCCTCACCTCATTTCTCTTCCACGTACTCTTACGCTATACCATACACCATCCTCATCTAACTTATAATTCCTACCATCCAACGACAAAAAAAACAAACAGCAGGAAACAAAGATAGATCAGAGAGAACCTTAAAATTGTACGGCAGTAAAATATTTTCAGGTTTCCAAAACTAGTGCCTTCAAGATGGGATTACGATTTCTTAAGATTAGGCCTATTCGAATTTTATTTAAATTTGGACCGCCTAAGAGAATAAGTATGTAGAACTCACTCGCTTTGTGTAGGTGCATGTACTTGACACCCTAAACTCTTTGGAGTAGGTGAACCCACATTCCACTTTCTTAAATTGTTTTGCAAGGGAAGATGAAAACAAGAGCTTTAATGAATTTTTGTGAAATTTAGACAAGTTAAATTTAAGGGATCACAATCTTTAAGGGGATCGTAGATTTACTTCGGATATGTTATCCAATATTAGGATTGTAAGAATAAATAGTATTAGAGTCAGTTCTGCTCATGTTGACGGCTCTTAAAACATAGCTTGTAAGGTGTGATTTTAATGCCATAAAAAGGCTTTAACTTTTTTTACTGGACATCAAGTAATTTCAAATGAGATTGTTCAATTGGATTTCAAATGAGATGGTCAAACACCTAATTCAATACCTTTCCTAACCCTATTAGAATATTCAATTGATATATAACGTGGTGAGAAATGTCATATACACCACTTTTATCTTAATTTTACCTTATTATGGTGACGTGGTAAGATGTAGTAATTATCCTTAAATCAGTCCTTATTAAAAAAAAAAAAAAAGCCAAAGGTTAAGTTAATTTGGATTAATATGTTAGCATTGTAAAATAATTATAAGATTAAAATAAAAATATAATTTTTAGCATTTTCAACCTATTAAACCTGGCCTAATTAACATAATAGAATATAAAAAAAAGAAGAAGATAAAGGTGTGATGTATTACTCATACCGTGGCTGTCACGCTTTTTTTATGTTCTTTTTAGCTTCGTAACTTCGTATTTGAGTATATATATATATATGTCTTGTTTTCCACTTAACGTAGATTACCAAACTTACTCGTACATAGATGTTTTAACTTATAATTCCTTCCATCCGACCAAAAAAAAAAACAGAAGGAAACAAAGATAGAGATTAGAGAGAGAACCTTAAAATGTTGCCTTGTACGGCAGTCAAATATTTTCAGGTTTCCAAAATTAGTGCCTTCAAGATGGGATTAGGATTTCTAAGATTTAGGGCTGGCTGAATTTTATAGAAATTTGCACAATATAAGAGAATAAGTATGTAGAACTCACTTGCTCCGAGTAGGTGCATGTATTCGACACTCTAAACTGTTTGGATTAGGTGAATCTCATTTTCTGCTTTCTTAAACTATTTTGCAGGAAAAGATGAAAACAAGAGACTTAATGAATTTTTGTGAAATTTATACTTCGTTAATTTTAAGAGATCACAATCCTCTAATGGATCGTAGATTTACTTCGGAAATGGTATCCAATATCAGGATCGTAAGAATAAATGATATCAGGATCAAGGTTATGGATTCGAGTCGCGAAAGCGTTACTTTGAGGGAATGATTATTGGGGTATAACAATGTCGTTCTGCTCACATAGACGGCCCTTAGAATATACCTTATGATGTGTAATTTTAATGCCATAAAAAGGCTTTGACTTCCTTCACTGGACACCAATTAATTTTCAAATGAAATTGTCCGGTTAAATTTCAGATGAGATGGTTAAAGGCTTAATCCAACTCCTTCCCTAACCTTATTAGAATATTCAATTGATATATACCGTGGCGAGAAATGTCATATACTCCACTTTTATCCTAATTTTATCTTATTATGGTGACGTGGTAAGATGCAATAATCCTTAAATCAGTCCTTACTAAAAAAAAAAAAATCCAATAACTACTCAGTAATATTATAAACTACATTTTTATTTTACTATTATTTTACAATGTTGACGTCGCAATCTTAACTAATTTTTGGATCAGTCTTGATTAAAAAGGAAAAAAAAAAAAAACAAAGGTTAAGTTAATTTTGACTGACACGTTATCATTGTGAGCTAACTATAAGATTAAGATAAAAAATATAATTTTTAACATTGTTCAAATATTATAGACCCGGCCTAATTAACATAATAGAATAAAAAAAGAAAAAAAAAAGATAAAGGTGTGATGTATTATTCATACCGTGTCGGCCACGCTTTTTTGATGGTCTTTGTAACTTGGTAACTTCGTATTTGAGTATACGTACACATCTTGTTTTCCACTTAACGTAGATTACCAAACGGCAGTTGCATTAGTTACTCGTACATAGATGTTTTATCTTACATTATATATAATGTAGAGAATACGATAAACTAATTTCTGTGATATACTTCATGTCAAAACTAAAATACACACTGTTACGTCAATAAATATGCTTTTAAAAATATAATAATAAAAGTGTGTATAACATTTTTCTTATTGCCACAAACAGTGACGGAGGGAGGGGGTGGGGGGCGTAGGGGCCCTGGCCCCTCCCAAAAATGCAAAAAAAAAATTAACGCTAATTATAGAGCTTAAATTTTTTTTTGCCTTTTGGCCCATACCCAAATTTTTTTTTGATCCTACTTTAAATTTTTTTTGGTTTTGGCCCATACCCATTTTATCTCCTGGCTCCGTCCCTGGCCACAAACTATATCGAATTATAAGGAGACCATATGTAAATTTGGGACGGAGATCTGTGCAATGAGTTGTCTGTATTACATGTAACATTGGTAGTTCATTGCACTCTATCCAAATTCGTAAATTTCAATATTATTTTTGTTTTAACTTTTAGTTAAAAAGTCAGCATTATAAACTATAGAACAGTAATGTCAACAGTTTAACTTGTCACCAAAGGTTTAATGCTAATTGCATACGGATATTATCTTTTTCTAGTATTTTAATTTTAATTATTTTCAAAGTCATGATTTTTATAAACCTTTTTAGTCAAAAACATAGTGGTCTAATTGTGATGGCCTAGCATGAGAGCCTCTAAAGGATAAGAATCCAATGTTCAACGAATGATGGTTTAGTTAAAATAATATTCAATTTCTACTCGTGGCCTACTAATAGGTATTGGGTTGATTAATATATTATAAAAGTATATGAAAACCATATTCTATCAGGAAAAAAAAATGCAATATAATATTCATAGGATATGACAGACCTTTCTTCCAAATTAAATTGAAAAAAGTTTATATAATTTAATCTGTAAAATTGTTGTGTTATTTAAATATGTAAAAAATTCATATTTTTTTAAATAGATTTAAAAGAGTTAAGAAATATTCTTTAAGAAAAAAAAATGTTTTTCACATATTTAAAAATATTTTCATAAATATTAAAAGACAGATAATAATTTTATAGAATAAATTAAAAAAAAAAAAATCTGTTCGCATTCATAATTGAAGCTTACATACTTTATCTAATTATTTATGCTAAAATGGAGCTTTTGGTTTAAATGTCATTTTCTAAAGAGTTAGATAATCAAGGATATGTTAATTAGTCACAGTTGACCGCTGGGGATTGCTTGCATGCTTTCTTAGCCACCGATCGATCTTCAACTTCTACGTCGGGCGCGAAATGACCATGACAGCCCCCCAATATCTGACAATGCCAAGCAAATTCTTAAACCTTATAAAATTCATGGCGGCAGCTACCACAGATTATGAAATTCGCTCTCTTTACCAATCTAGCTATAAATATTATCATGGAAGCCAACAAACGCATATGAAAAAAGAAAAAAAAAAAAGCAATCCGAGGTATTATAAATTTTACTACAGTTCTTTATAAACTGACGTGATAATCTACGTGACACTTATCATTTCAGTCACGTATCACTTATTACAAGCGAGTGAACTAACACATCAATTTATAAAAAGCTTGAAATAAAAAGCTGTAATATTTATTAAAACATTCAACAAAAAAATGACTGAGCAATTCTTGGATGAACCTAACAGGCTTAATACTTGTTCCCTAAAATAAATGCGAGAATGTGAAATATATTTCAGTTTTGATGTCCATGTTCCACATTGATTGGGACATTCTCTTTAAATCTAAAACTTCGGTGGGTAGGAAATGATGGAATTGCTCATAATGTGCATTTGTTGAAGCCAGGGCGAAAAGGTCCTCCTTCCACTCCGCTAATGTGACGATGTTAATTAATTTTTAATTTTTTTTTTAAAACAAAGATTAATTGCTAATAGTAACGTTCAAGGCTCAAAGGTTTTGTATTTGGTGGCATTCCATCACATTAAAGTTTAAATTTTTTTGATTGTAAATACTTTTTTAGGGTTATACTTGTCGCGAAGTCGAGTTTTATCTGATTCATATGAGAAACGTCTTATATGAATATAAAATTTGTCTTTTAAGAGAGAATACACGAAATGATCATGCCTTAACAGTTTACCATCACCATAAAAAACTTTAATTAAAAATAAAATTAAAAATATAATGTTTAACATTATTCTTATCTAAAACTAAAAGGAAAAGAAAGTACATCAAAAATAGTAATACATTGCTTAGGGCAGGCCTAAATACACATAAGATTCCATTTCATTGACAATGACAACCGAATCATTCAATAGGATTCGACAATGCAACGTCAAATTCAATTACCTATTTAGATAAGATGAATGTTTCATGTCCTTTTTTTTTTTGGTCTAGTTTTGATTTTTTTTTTTTTTTTGCAATATTTTTCAAATAAAAAAAAAAGGTCCATCATTTTTTACAAAAATAGGTTCATCACTTTTGCTAAAAATAGAAAAAATAAAAATAAAAAAGACCAAAAATAAATCAAGATAGACCAAAAATATGAACACTAAACATTTTTCTTTACATAATCTAGATACTATAGCCATTACATTGACATGTACTTCTTCCATTCCATAAATAGGTGGAAATTCACAGATAATAAATTTTCAATAAAAAAAAATCATTCTTTCTAGATTACTTTTAAATAGACCAATAAATGGGATCAAATATTAGAAAAACATAGGTTCAAGTTTCAGGTTAGATAATAGATTAAATAATAAATATTTCTATGTTTTAAAAATTCATTTTTTTTTGGGAACACGGCAACAAGAAAATTCAAACTTTCTTCAACTCAATTTATTAAATTATAGTATTTTCATTAAGCATGTAAGAAGTTCAATTTTTTTTTTTAAAAAAAATCTTCGCTCAATTTTAAAGGAAATTTTGTATTTTATATCGTGGATAGGAAATATCCTCGTGCAATTATATAATTTTTTTTCTTTTTTCTACCAGTTCTGCCCTCAGTCCCAGCTGGATGACACGTGAGAAGTGATCAAGTTCAGACAACTATGTCAGAAATATTACATAAAAGTACAAGGGCATGTATGTCAAACTCATACCTACTGTTCCCTTGACGCAATACACACCATTACATAACTAACCCCTCCACCTAATGCATTTTTCTAATCGCCTTAAATTAATTAACCCCAGAGAAGCTTCTCCTTCAATATTTTAATTACTGTTTTCCTTTTTGCGAAAAACAAATAAAACAAAAACAGAAAAAGAAAAAAAAAAACCCATGTGTCATCATCTCTCTTTGTAAAGAGACAGCAGCACAAGCTCTTCCTCTCAGATCTGCTCTGTTTTCATTTCCTCTCTGCAATTTCTTCAACGAGTTTTGAGTTTTCTTTACTCTCCGGAACTCGGTATTTCGCTGAGTCTGACTCGCATTTGATCCCCCGAGTCTACTCGCTCGGCTCACTCACTCTCTCTGTGTGATGCTTTTTGCGATGAGTTAAGGTTGGCGGAACTGAGATTGATAGTTTTGGCCTGCATTGAGTCGGTGTGGTTATGTGCTGGAGAGGTTTGCCGGAGCTCCGGTGATCGCGGAGGTTTCCGGTGGAATTCCCGGCGGAGCTCCAGCAGAGCTTGGATATTGTTAGTCGGCGAGAATGTTCAGGTCGGCGAGGTGGAGGAGCGAGAAGAACAAGGTCAAAGCGGACTTCAAGTTGCAGTTCAATGCAACGCAGGTGATTCTATCATATTTCGTTTTGTTTTGAAATATATACATATATATACGTATTTGTGTTTTCGTGATCAAAATTTGAGTATAATTGGTTTGGATTTTGTTGAAGTCTTGGATTTGATTGTAGTGGATATGTGAGTTGAGTTTTGTTCTGTTTGGTTGCCGAGAAAATGTAGGAAAAGAAAACGAGGTTAACCACTACTATGTCGATCACTTGAATTGAAGTTATTAAATCTTGGAAACAAGAAAACAAGCAAGGAAGGCCTGAAATTGTGTTTGCTTTAATTTTTCGTTAGTTCTTGGGAATCGAACAGTGGAATGTGAATGGCATTGTAGTGGGAATGTGACTGGGGATTGTGAGAAGTAAGAGATTGTGGCTTGTGATTTCAGGTATCGCAGTCTGGTACGGATGCGTTGATGGTATCTTTGATCCCTGCGGATGTGGGAAAGCCGACGGTGAAATCAGAGAAAGCTACGGTTCAAAACGGAGCTTGCCGTTGGGAAAATCCAGTCTATGAGACGGTGAAATTCAATCAGGAACCGAGGACTGGGAAGATCAATGAGAGAGTCTACTCCTTCCTTGTGTCAACGGTATGAAATTGAATTTCTAAATTTTGGTTTTTGTGAAGTGGTGGTGTCAATTGTGCTAATATGTTTGTTTTGTGGGTTTCTGCAGGGGTCGTCGAAAGCAGGCACTATTGGGGAAGTTTCTGTTGATTTTGCTGATTATGCCGAGGCAACAAAGCCTTTCTCTGTCTCTCTTCCTCTTAAGAATTCAAATTCGAATTCGAATGCAGTTTTACATGTTAGCACTCTTCTCTTCCTCTTGAATTGATATCTCTTGGTTATATCAATATCAGAAAATCCTTCAGAGATCTCTCTGCTTGCTCTCATGATTGAACATTGATTTCTGTGTTAAATTGAACTCTTGTTTCTGTTTTTGAATAGGTTGTGATTCAGAGGCTGCAGGAAAATTCAGATCAAAGGTACAAATAATCATAGTGTTTTTTTTTTCTCTGTTTTTTTTCTTTGAAGATTACGTACTTTTCTTTTATAACTTATAATTGTGAGTCTGGCCTTGTTGAATTTCTTTTATAGAGAGGTGCATAAATGTGAAGATGCAAACTTAAAATCTGAAGATAGGAGCTTGAAGACCTACTTAAGCCAAGATGATGCAGATGCAAGCATTGCTAGTCATCCTACTGAAGTAATCCAGCAAAAGAAAATTCAGTTTCCTTTTACTTCATTTATATAGTTTGTCACAGAACTTCTCCATCCGGTCAAAATAGGGGAGTGGGGAAAGGGAAGGGGAATTAGTGGTGCAAAAACTTGTTTTATGTTTTCACAATTTAAGCCGAGATATATGAAAATTTCAGCAAACGCATATGACTACGGAATTTATTTTTTTGTTCTTTGTTCTTTGTTTTTTGATTGAATGATTGATGAAATAATGTTTCTCTTTTCCCCTTTGTTTTCGCAGGATGAGCCAATTGATAAAACTATCCACAATGCTGACCTGAATGGTAACCGTAGAGCGTCCAGTGGATCGGACATTACATTGTCAAGTTCTGAGAGTAGCTCTGGACTTAATACCCCACGAGAACTTGGACTGAGAAATAGTGACATCCACCAGGACCCTTCTAGCTTCCTATCATCTTTGAGCCACTCCTCGTTGCCTCATCAACCAGCAGGAAATGCCTCAACGAAAGTATATGAGGACTGGTCAGGTGATTCTGATCATGGCATAAGTACAGATGACTCAACACATAGTTCTCACGACACCCTTCTAAGAGAAAGGTCTCAACAGGCTTCAGATATTGAGATTGAAAAGCTCAAGGCTGAGCTTGGCGCATTGGCTAGGCAGGCAGATATGTCAGAGTTGGAATTACAGACTGTACGAAAGCAAATTGTAAAGGAGAGCAAAAGGGGGCATGATCTCACAAGAGAAATTGTTAGCTTGAAAGAGGAGAGAGATGAACTCAAGTCAGAATGTGAGAAACTCAAGGCATTCCATAAACGTCTGGATGAGGCAAAAGTTAAAAGCAAGTTGCAGTCAGAAGGGGGAGATCTGCGTGCTCTTATTGAAGAAATCAGACAAGAATTGACCTATGAGAAGGACTTGAATGCCAATCTTCGATTACAATTGCAGAAGACCCAGGAATCTAATTCTGAGTTGATTCTTGCTGTAAGGGACCTGGATGAATTGTTGGAAGAGAAGAACAGGGAAGTATCAGATATTTCCAACAAATTAGGATCCAGTGAGAATGCTGAAGAGTTAAGGAGAACCCATCTAAAATGTGAGACAGATGATGATGAAGAGCAGAAAGCACTGGAAGAACTTGTTCGGGGGCACAGTGATGCCAAAGAAGCGCACTTGCTGGAGCAGAAGATCGTAGACCTCTATGGAGAAATAGAGATTTATAGGAGAGATAAAGATGAGCTAGAGATGCAGATGGAGCAGCTTGCACTTGACTATGAGATATTGAAGCAGGAAAACCATGACATGTCGTATAAACTGGAACAAAGTCAACTGCAAGAACAACTGAAGATGCAGTATGAATGTTCATCTCCTTCTGCTGCCGTTGCTGAACTAGAAGCCCATATTGAGAGCTTGGAAAACGATTTCAAGAAGCAGTCGAAAGAATTCTCAGATTCTTTGGCTACCATAAGGGAACTTGAAACACACATCAAAAGCTTGGAGGAAGAATTGGAGAAGCAGGCACAAAGATTTGAAGCCGATCTGGAATCTGTGACATGTGCCAAAGTTGAGCAGGAGCAAAGAGCCATCCGAGCAGAGGATGCCTTGCGAAAGACAAGATGGAAAAATGCTAGTATGGCTGAGAGGCTTCAGGAGGAACTTAGAAGGCTCTCAATGCAAATGGACTCTACATTTGATGCAAATGAGAAGGTGGCAGCAAAAGCATTGATGGAAGCTAATGAACTGCGACTAAAGAAAAGTCAACTAGAAGATATGCTCCAGAAAGTCAAAGAAGAGCTCCAGTCAGCGAGGGGCGATTATGAGGCAAAAATATGTGAG
This sequence comes from Betula pendula, assembly GCA_900184695.1. NCBI lineage: Eukaryota > Viridiplantae > Streptophyta > Magnoliopsida > Fagales > Betulaceae > Betula > Betula pendula. The sequence continues at coordinate 276,362 of FXXK01000443.1, forward strand.
CTTTCCAACCAAATAATTACGAAGACAGATCAGATAGAGCAGATGTTGGTGGAAATTGATAACAAGTCCAAGCAGCTTGAATATCAGAAGCAGCATGGTGAAGAAGTTAGCAGGGCTTTCTCTGAGGAGACTGAAATGCTCAAAGCTGAGATTAAAAGGCTTACAGCAGAGAATATGTGCCTTTCTAAACAAGAAGAACAGCAAGAAAATTTGCGAGCTGAGTTCGAACGAATGAAGACATCAATTAATGAATCTGACATGCTGGTACAGAGGGGAAATGTAGACAGAAATGAACTCTTGAACACAATTGCTTTGCTTAAGAAGGAAGCAGAGAAGTCACAGGAGGAGTTAAGTAGAATGAGGCATCTCAAGGATGAGAACGAGGCAACTGTTGGGCTCTTACGGTCAGAGATGGAAATGCTTAAAGCTCAGTGTAACGATTTAAAACATTCCTTGTTTGAGGATGAAGTTGAGAAAGAGAAACTCAGAAAGCAGGTCTTCCAATTAAAAATTGACGTGAAGAAGAAGGATGAAGCATTCACCAGTATAGAGAAGAAGCTCAAAGATAGTAATGGGCGTATGGCACCTTCCGATGGATCTAAAACTACTTTGAAAAACAATAAATTAGCTTCAGTTCCCCGCGGTTCAAAAGAAGTTGCAAGCCTAAGGGAGAAAATAAAATTGCTTGAGGTAAATTACTATTCCCGTTAGTATATGAATACGTAAGTTCTGATAAATATATGCTTATGCATAAATGATGAAGTGTAGATGACTATGCCAATGGCAAAAGTTTTGCTAGAGACTACAAGATGATTAACAGTTTTCTGTGTGTGGCTATCAGGTTATATTAACTGCCTTCATACGTACTTATGGCCCTCCCACACTGTCTAAATTGTGTTATGAATTTGTTTTCTTGATTTGTTTGTGCCCGTTGTGGTGGTTAAAGGATTCTTTGTATTGATAATGATTTTGTCTGACAGGTACAGATAAAGCTAAAGGAAACTGCCTTGGAAACCTCGACAAATTCATTTTTGGAGAAGGAAAAGGATCTTCAGAACACAATTGAAGAATTAGAGAGCAAAATGGAAGAACTCAATCATAGTAGTGCATTTCTAAAGGTTTGCAATAGTGCACATCATCTAATGCATCGAAAACAAGATGCTTATATTATCAGGGTATGCGGAATGGCTATTCTAAGGAATAGCCTTTATTAAGAATGGAAGAAGCAAAATAAAATATACTTGGTATTAAAGTATACATATACTTTAATACTTGAAATAGACATTCCCATAGTTATGAGCTATTTTCTCAATTTAAGAAATACTATTACTTTATGGTTATGAGAATGACTATTCTAAGACTAAACAATTTCACTTCTTCCGTTCTTAATAAAGGCTATTCCAAATAATAGTTATTCTGTGTACCAAACATAACTTTATAGTGTAGTAACTATTTTACTATTTAATGATAAAAGTAACTTCTTGACCTGCCTAATTTCCTTATCATTGTTGGAGGATCAATGAGGGTTTGATATTAAAACCTATGCATAGTTCTGTCTTGTTTTTCGAGTTACTGTTCAGTTGAGTTTCCCTTCAATTTCTCTATCAAGTTTGAGTGCCAAACCAAGAATTTTAAATTGCTGCCTGGGTTTGTTCCCTTTCTTGTATTGAGTTCCATTGAATTGTACAATCCTATAAGCCAATAATTTATTTAATGAATTATCTCAATAATATACAGGTCATCAAAGATACAAGTGACATCATCTCTAACAGTGATATACCTGAAGAGGCGAGAACTGCAGCTGAACTTTTGAGCAGTACAGCGTGCCCGCCAAAAGAAAATGGAAATTCCCCATCATTAATCAAGAGGTATTGCTTGAATACAGAAGAGTTCTACTTCTGTTTGCTATATGGGTAACTGCAATGATACTAACTACAAGTCCTTTCTAATTGCAAGTCACTAACATGTTTACTTAATGTTTGTCCACAGCAACGACGGAGCTTTGTTAGAGAAAGAACTGAAAGCCTCTAGCATTAGTAATAGAGATGGAAACCTTGACCATTTGATAGCTGAATTGGCGTCGTTAACGGAGAGGAACAAATCAATGGAAAGCGAACTAAAGGAGATGCAAGAGAGATATTCAGAAATAAGTCTCAAGTTTGCAGAGGTAGAAGGTGAAAGACAGCAGCTTGTAATGACAGTACGTAACCTCAAGAATGCCAAGAAGAACTAGTAACATTTTCCTGATATACCTGAGCATATATACTATGTATAGTAAAGCCGCAGATGTGCAGTTCCAACAGAGTGAATAAGTTAAGGATCACGATCCCCTACAATTGTGAGAGGTCCCAGTCCCTGAGCACTTGTCCGAGCAGATGGCCCCATAGGGGCCTCTCACAATTGTAGGGATCCTGATCCATAAGGTATAATAGGTACATTGGTACAATATTGTTTTGTTCTTTTTTCTCGTTCCTTCTGTTCGTTTTTCTTTTTCTCTAGCAAATGCTGCTGTCTGTCTCATAAGGTATAATAGAAAGTTGTCTAATAGTTGTTCAGTGTAGCTCAGTTTTATACTTTTGTATTGCCTTCCACCCACGCTCTTTCTGTAATTTTTTAAGAGCTTGCCATGATATATGTGACCTTTTCATAATTATATATTCTTTTTTTATATTTATTGGTTGAAATAATACAGAGAACAGTTTTTCTATTTGCTTGGAGAATTACATTTCTGCCTACAGCGCTTTCAATTGTATTATGCACTTAGAATACATGTAATTCATCAAAAAAAAAAAAAAAAGAAAAAGAAAAAGAAAAGAAAAGAATACAAGTATACCTTGCATATCTAGAACTTTCTTTGAAAGCTCTACTAGATTTTACAGCATGTATTTATCTGTTAAATCCATTTCCTTGTTCCTGCAGTCCAACTTAGACTACTCCAGTAGAGTATATACATACATGAGAGTGTGAGAGGTTAAGTCCTAAATTGGAAAAAAGTTAGGTGAGTGAGTAATTAATATAACATATTTGAGTCAAAACTTATAGACCTTTTTAAGTTAAATTGAGTCTTGACATATAATATTAATATCTCACTGAAAGACTCTTAAGATATTTATCTCCAAATATAACTCATACCTTGAATTGAAAATTAAGGAAAAATTACATATTTAGTTTTGCAGTTGTAAGTATCTTAAAAATTCTTATGATAACCTATCTGTTCAAAATAGTCCATGTCGTCAATCGTTTGATAAAAATTGTTAAATGCACATGTGAATTCATGCCACAACCAATTGTTGATTGACATGTGGAATACTATATGAGTCATCCTATTAAAAAAATTATAGTCCCATATTAAAAGAAAAAAAAATAAAACAAAAAAAAAAGGGGCCACCCCTCATGGTGAGGGGACTAGGGGTGGCAATTTTTGACACGACCCGCGAACCCGACACGAACACGACACGAATTTTCCGGGTTTGGGTTGAGCTTAACGGGTTACCGGGTCAAACGGGTTGACCCGTTTATGACCCAGTAAATTACCGGGTCAGACGGGTCAACCCGCCGGGTAACCCGTTAACCCGTTAACCCAAAAAAAAAAAGGTGAAACACTGAAACGCAGTAAGTCCTCATCCAAAGTCTTTCCTCTCTCGATTCCTCATTCCTCCCAACTTCACAGTTCACACTCCCATCTTCTCCATTTCCCTCTGAAAATCAAACAATTGAAACGAAAATAAAATCCTCAATTCCTAATAACATGTATAAGTACAACATTTCCATTTCCAATCTCACAACCCTAAACAAAATCAAACACAAAAGCAAAAACAGGAAGATATTTGGATCTGGAGCTGGGACTTGAAGATGGACATTCTCTTCGCCCAGATCCAAGCCGACCTCCGTTCGAACGATGCGCTCCGCCAGACTGGCGCTCTCCTCCAAGCGCTCCAGCAGTCCGCCGCTCTCCTCCAAGCGCTCCAGCAGTCCGCCGCGGGGCGAGACATCTCGGTGCTGGCCAAATCCGCCGTGGAGGAAATCGTGGCAGCTCCGGCCTCCGCCGTGTCCAAGAAGCTCGCCTTCGACCTCATCCGCTCCACGCGCCTCACTGCCGATCTCTGGGACACAGTCTGCATCGGCGTCCGTAACGATCTCGACTTCCCGAACCCTGACGTCACCGCCGCTGCCGTCTCCATCCTCGCCGCCCTCCCCTCCCACCGCCTCGGAAGGCTCATCGCCGATTCGAGCAAGGAGATCGAGGCCTGTTTCGGCTCGCAGAGCGACAATCTCCGATTCTCCATCACCGAAACCCTAGGCTGCGTCATGGCTGGCGACGACGTCGTCACGCTCTGCGAGAAGAGCGTGAACGGTGAACCTACTGGATAGTGGATACGCCGAGAACTGATTAGATTATCAGGATTCAGAAAGTCTGGCTGGTTTTTTTTTTTTCTTCATTCGGGTCGGCCGGGTCCAGTAAACCCGACCCGGAAACTAAACGGGTTTCCGGGTCGTGTCGGGTGACCCGCTCATTAAACGGGTCGTGTTTCGGGTGACCCGTTTATTAAACGGGTCGTGTCCGGGTTTACCTTAACGGGTTAGCGGGTCAAGCGGGTTGACCCGAACCCGACCCGTTAACCCGTTTTAACAGCCCTAGAGGGGACGCCACCCTTTCACTTTTTGAAGTGAGGTTGCATGACGGGCAATTGACAGCCCCTCAATGTTTTTTTGCAAAGAATTTGGGGTTAAAACTATAATTTATGACAGGTTGATTCATTAGCTAACCCATATGCCAATCGGCGATTGGTTGTGATGTGAATTCACATATGCATCTAACGGTTTCTGTCAAATGGCTGACGAAAAGTATAGATAACTTACCCCATAAATCTTTAAGATATTTGTAATATCGAGAGATCATATTGGTACAATTGCAAATCTTAGAGACTAAATTAGTCATTTTCCCAAAATTTAACGAAGAATAGCACCATAGGCTAATATTTCTCTTTGTTTTTTTTAATCCAAATTGCTTTCAATTGTACAGTAAATACTTTTTTCTTTTTATCCCATCGATGTGAATATCCTTTTGACTTGTTTACCATTCTTTTAACTCATTGATAGGAACTTTCTTTTCCCCTTTCTCCAATATTGTTTATAAAAAATAATAATAATAAAAAAAAAACTCATTGATAGGAACTGAATAGGAAAAAAAAAAAAAAAAACTCATTGATAGAAACTCTGGTAATATTAAGAACGTGCACTGAAATCTTAATGGCTGAGAGGTGCATGCTTCAATTTAAGCATCCTTATTTCTTAGGAAGAGATTTCTGTTTGCTGGTAGGTAGGGATTATTTCATTAATCACACATACATGAACACACATGAACAAAAAAAAAAAACAAACAAACATGAACACATGACTACATGAGCGTGGTCTCCCTCCACCAGGCTGGCTACTTCGGCTGTGTCAATGACCAATCAATGTCAAATGGGAGCATAGCTACGTTAACTTTCTAAAATAATCATTGTATTGATCCGGGGCGGATTAGGCCAGCTGCCATAACTTAGGACAATACAACAGAAGAACAGATTCAGTATCGCTAGAAGCTTCTTCATTATTGCTTAATAATGAATTTTTCTCTCTTTGAAGTGAAAATGGTCAAACTAGAGCTAGAATTGAATTCTTTTTATTTCAAGTAAAATTATTTTACAGTCAAAATTTTGTTTTATTTTATTTAATGATATATATATTGTGCCATGTACATCATATATAGTCTAGACTATGAAATAAATCCTCGATATTCCACTTAAAATAGAGAGGGGTGGGGGGTAGGGGCAAGCTGTTATGAATAAAGCTCTCTCGTCTGCCACTACTCCACGATTCATCCCTCAAGTTCTTTAAGATATTAGTTTAGTTTTAAATTCTTTTCAAAGCTGGAATGCTTTGAAAGTCTCTAGATGTACCAATTATCATGCACATGCTTTAGCAAAGTAGGCCGCTACCAATCATGTGTATGGTAGCATTCCCATAGGATCTCTCATTCTCTCTTCCATTCGGATTAAGAATGGAAAAGATCCTCTCCTGTAATCTTTTCCCATGCTCAATTAAAAAAAATAAAAATAAAAATAAAAATAAAAATAAAAAAATAAAAAAAAGTTCTTCCCCCATCCCAAAAAAGAGAAGAGGAAAAAAGAAAAAAAATAATAATAAGAAAGGGCCCACATCTTATTTTAGCTAACAACAAAAAAAATTGGGTTTTATTTTTTAGAACGAGGTTCCACGATGTTTCCAATATAAAAAGACATCATCATCATTACCGCATTATGTACAATCTTTTACAAGTGATATGGACACATCAAAACACCTAAACACACAAGTGGAGCAAGTGCTTAAATTTGATGGTATATGGACTAACTTATTACTTAAAAATAAAAAGTTAAAACATTTAGAAAAAAGTCATCTTCAACAAAAGAAATTGGTGGCTGTGCGGCCATTCAAAAAAGTTGAAGGTGACTGTGCCACCACTTTGAGCAGTTAAGAGTACTCACGTGACCACCCTGACTAAATAAGGGTGGCCGTGCAACAACTCCGACTAGATCAAAAAATAGAGTAAATTTTTTTAATAGGTGAGACTCAATACGTGAAATACTTAATTAAAATAAAGGTAAATGACACAGTCAAAGTTCAAACTCAGAACTTTTGATTTTGATATCATATTAAATTACAATTTGTCATAAAAGCGTAAGCTAATAAGAAGAGGTAAATTTAATCATTTAATCAATATTCTAACAATAACTACCATAATAAGCTAGGGTAGCTGCATAGTCACCCTTCTCCTCACCTATATATGTGTTTGTATTTTTAAAATAAGATATTTAGTATTTGTTTATTTGAAATTTTCTTCATAGTAAATTGGTATACTTCATCAAATTTTCCTTTGGAAGTCAGGTTTTTGTACTCATCGCAACCAGTTTCATCCACGTGTATTCATCGGGGGTGGATTAGGCCAGCCGCAATAACTTAAGATAATTATAACGGAAGAATAAATTCATTATCGCAAGAGGCTCTATTATTATTATTTTCTAATATCTTCATTACTGCTGAATAATGAATGTTTCTCTTTGAAGTGAAAATGGTCAAGCTAGAGTTAGAATAGGATTCTTTCCATTTCAAATAAAATGAAGAAGATTTATTTTATAGGTAAAATTTTATTTTGTTATTTCTAATATGTATGGTCTTGTGCCACGTCATTTAAACATAGATGTACACCATTAGATTGTGAAATATGGTCTAGACTATGAAATAAATCCTCTACATTCTACTTAAAATAGAGAGGTGTGGGGGCTAGGGGCTAAACTGCTATGAATAAGGCTCTCTGGTGATCTGCCACTACTCCACGATTCATCCCTCAAAGTTCTTTCCCCAGCCCGAAAAAGAGAAGGGGGGAAAAAAAAAACACTAAAAAAGAAAAGATAAAAGAAAAAAAAAAAAAAAAAAAAGAAGGAAAAAGGGCAAATCATCAAATGGGCCACATCTTATTTTAGCTGACAACGAAAGTATTTGGGTTTTATTTTATAGAACGAGAATCCCACGATGTTTCCTATATAAAAAGACATCATTATCATTACCTACAATCTTTTACGAGTGATATAATAGACACGTAAAAACACCCAAACACACATAATTGGAGTAAGCATGCTTAAATTTGACCGACTAACTTATTACTTAAAAATAAAAAGCCAAAATATTTAGAAAAAAGTAATAGAAGAAATTGGTGACCGCGCGGCTACTTAAAAAAGTTAAAAGGTGGTCATGCGGCTACTTTGAGTAGTTATGAGTGCTCACGTAGCCATGGCTATCCTGACTAGATAAGGGTGGTTGTGCAGCCACCTCAATTAGATCGAGGTTGTCATACAACTATAATAATATAGGCTAAAAATGACTGCACAACCACCCTTCTCCTCACTTTTATATTTGTTTGTGTTATTAAAATAAGATATTTAGTATTTGTTTATGTGAAAATACAACTAAATAATTTTCTTCAGGTGGATCCAACAAAAAAATATTTTCTTAAATGTGGATCTCATAAAAACAAACACTACTTCTCACCTTAATACCACGTCAAAAAAAAATTCAAACCAAAACCGAAAAACACTTTTGAAAACCATTACCAAACATATATATCCTAATTTTTTAAAAACTATTTGTATTAATTGATTTCGGATTAATTTCTATGGGGACAGGCTCTCGTCGTTTTAAAGCTTCTAGTATGGTGTTTGCACTTTGCAGAATTGCAGGTGTTTACCCAATATACTTGTAGCGGCGCTCAAAGGTTATAATCTTGAAAGACTGTCGCTTTAACTAAAACCTGATTTTGGTTGTCAAATGACTCAAATCGCCTTAACTGAAAAAAAAAAAAACAGTGAGAAATTTCTTTTTGTACTTCTTTTAGTAAAAAGAAAAGCCTTATTTTCCTTTGTGTTCACTCTCTTATATGAGAAATTGAGTTAGAAGAATTTTCTTCTATCAAGTTTTCCTCTAGTCCAGTTTAAAGAAAAACTTTGTGAATCACGTGCTTTTAGGAGAGATGTTGGTTAATAGATTGGGTTTTAAGAAATTTTTTCTAACCTAGCTTAGAGAAATATTTTATCCAAAAAACTACCACGAAAACAGTAATTCATCCGTAAGGTTAGAATTTCTGTTTGAAGAGGAAAAATAAGACCCCAAATGATAGCTCAATCGGCTGAGATCATGCCTTATGAGCGCGGAGGTCACTAGTTCTCGAATCTCCCTTTTCATCTCCTTTCCCTTGCGGTCAAAGAAAAAATAAACTAACTCTTGATGCTTTTCAAATATTCCAAAAAAGGGACAAGATCCTCTTCATTTCATGAAGAGTAATTTTATGATAAAAATTTTATTTTGTTACATCTAATAATATATATAATGCAATATCATTTAAAATATTTAAATATCGTAATATGCGTCATAGTTATGCAACAAAATAAAATTTTAATCATCAAAACGCTTCTCTCCATTTTACGAGAGTTTGCTATTCCCAAAAGAACTCGAGTTGAGGGTGTTGACATAATGGTATTATTTTTTTATTTTTTTTTTCTAATCGACATAATGGTATTATTTAATTACAAAGCAAGTATCTATCACAATTACTGAGAAATTTGGAGGAAATTTCAAGGAAAAAATAACTACAATAAAAGATGGATCAAGTGAGGTGTCATAGTATTTCTTTTATTAGATTGGTCCGATCCTATTGATCACATTCAAGGCATGTATAGGGGTATATATATTCATATATAATGGATGAGGTCCATGTAATGTACGTATATAGCATGTTCAGGGTATGGATACACTAAATAATTGCCTTACATAATATTTGACTTCTTTGTATGGAACTACTACAATTAAACAATGGAAACTTCACTTACTCTCTTGATATTTTGATACTTTTGTAATTATATCCTTCAAGTTTAAAAAATTGCAATATTGGGTTTCCAAATTTTAAAAGTATGCAATGCCATCTCAGACTCTCACATATCTCACATATTTAAGCATTAGCGCAGCTGTCACACACTCACAAATGTAAACTTGCTTGGAGACTTGTGTGGAGGAATATAGGTCACCACCATCTATAATTCATATACATTGCTATGTATTCTAACATGCATATATAATACACCACAGCTACGTGCCATTCCCTTATATTTATTTATTATTATTTTTTTAATTTTAATTTTAATTTATTTTTCTGTTTTTGGACGTTGACTGCTATTTTGAAGCTTTAGGTATATATGCATTACGAAAGGGTCTGAAATCCGAATATAAATATATACATAATTAGGATAATTTTGCATGTTTGTTATGTACTTCTTGGCATTTTCTTTTCTAATGAATAAACTTGTTGGCATTTTAAATGATGTTGGAGATAAACTTGAGCTTTGTGAATACTTTATATGCCTATGATGTCACCAGTGCTTTGCGAGGCAAACTAATTAAACATCACAGCATTATGTTTGGCCTGCAATTTTGCATGTCAAAAATGCATAAATATTCTCTTTGGAAGTGCATTTGAAATTAAAAAAAAAAAAAATGAAAGGTCTGCAGAGCATTTGTAAAATTGCATGATTTGGGATTTTTTAAACTGCACGTTTTGAAATTGGAAACGAACAAGATCCAAAGGCTATAAAGTTAGCCTGCTTAAATATAAAGAATGAATAGAATATTTTATCTCTTTCCTTTTTCCATATGATCTCTACTCCCTCTTCACCACATCTACAAACAAATTAAACCTAATAGAAACAAAACTCTCTCAAGAATATATCAAAAAAGTGAGGAGATCGAAGCAAAACTGAATCAGAAGACCTAGCTAGCTAGAAGAGATAGCCTCAACAGTTATGTGTTTAATTAAGAAGATAATTTCACAATCTACGTCGAATTAGTCCATAGACAATCAACAGAGCCATCATAAGGGAATGATCCATATGAGGCTCCACCACCAATGCCAAAACATCATTGCCCAACAGTACCCCACAAGATGACTGCTTTGGTTTTGCCTGCATCCACAAATCCAAAACAAGAAAAAGACCAACCAACCTTTAATTTCTTTCGCATAACCTTATAAATTTCAATTCAATAACACTATTAAGTAAATTGCTATACGACTGTTATACAGACGTAACAATAAAAATTAGCATTTGAATTAGTAAAGGCTTGTAAAAAAATAAAAGAAGTTTAATGACGGTCATACAGCACTACACTATTGAATAATGAAATAATCAATGAATTAAAGAAAGGTACTCACCTCTGCAACAATATCTCCATCAATTTTCTCTATTCTAAATGCAGTTTTGCCAGCCAATCTAACTATCGAGTACTTATCACCGCCGACAGTAACTTGACAACCTAAGTCTCCAAACAATCTGTAGCACTTCTTAACTTGAAACCATGGCTTCTCTTCGTTTATATTATAATAATCGCTGCATCTATAGCCATCCCAACCTCCAAAAGCTAGTAGTTTCTGCAAAATAATTACAAACATGCATCAAAAACCAAATTTAGTTAATTAAAGTCGTCATTTTTTTTTTGTCTGAGCAAATAATCAGTTGAAGTCCAGTATTAATCAAGCAATTAATTAATTACCTTGCGTCGTATAGTAAAAAGAACTTTGCCTTGGAGATCCATGAGATAAACTTCATTTCTACCTTTCTTGTCATAGTTGTCAACACGATAAACAATATCACCATTTGTGTTGTAGACGGTGCAACCATTTGTCTGATAAACAAGAGATTTCATCCATACAGTAAATGATTCTCTCTTTGAAGTCACGTGGGGAGAAAAAGTGGGCGCTTGAGGATACACCTTAGCCATTGAAAAGATAGGAAGAGACTTGGAAGAGGTTTGGAGTGGTTCTGAAACCTGCCTGCAGAGAGCTTATTTATATAGACTTCATGTACATATTATAGTACTCTTTTAATTTATGTACCACCCACCAAACCAATTGGGAGTAAACCAGGTGCCACTAGACCACCACAGTCGGTGGTAATTTTGCACCTTTCTTTAGGTGTACGTTACGTAGCACTTTTGTTATTTAATTTGTTTGGCTTTCTAGCATAATGAAAGTGTCCCTGAATGATCTAAGCTCGCGCAAAGTGATTGGTTGCGTATGCAGAGAAGTGGGTCAACTGGAGAGGGATTCGTCAGCTGTGACTGTGATTAACAAACGTTTCGGGCATGTTTTTTTAGTTATAGTCAGTATAGATACTCTCAGTTTATTTTGCTAAGACATTAAAGAAAATAAAATAAAACATAAAAGAGAATAAAGTACAGCCCCCTTTACAAAGGTGTTCGATCTTTTTCAACCATTTTTTTTAAAGCCGGGCCCTCTGGGTGGGTGAAGGACAAAGGAGGCGCCTAGGTCGTATGAGGCTTCTATTAATTAATAGAAATCATTGTTAATTTCATGCGTGGAAAAGGGGCACGCATTCCTAGTGCATTTATCTATACTTGCTCAGCTAAACCTTATCAAACCAATTCTAAAATGCTTATCTAATCATTCAATTATCAGTTTAAAAAAATTACGCATGTGCTCAAGCAGAAAGTGTTTGGAAAGAGCTACTTTGCTGCAAGTTTATTCTAATTAACGAGTTTGACTTACCTCTGATGAAAAAATTACGGTGAAGATTGCAAGATTGAGAGAGAAATTCAATTATTTTTTCACTAGAGGCAATCTTCAAGGTCAACTTTTATAAGAGCATCTCCGGTGAACGAAACTCAAGTGACCCGACATTCATAACTAAGGAGTGCAAATTGGTTTACTATGATCCAAATACCAACTAATCAATTGACCTCGGTCCTTCAACATTTTATATATACTCATCATTTTGTAAAATTGGGTTTTGGCTTAGGTGTTGTAAAAAAAAAAAAATATATATATATATATATATATAGAAGGCCGTTTGTAGTTTTTTCAACTGTCTAGATTTAAATTCACTATCTCTCTCTTTATTATGAAAAACTTGGAATTAAATCTTGGTGGTTAAGAAAACTACCGGAGAAGCCAAATCCCTAAAATTTATCGAGCCCATGGTTTGAGGAAATGTATATTTAAATTAAATCCAGTGTAGAAGATTAGTTTACGCCGCATGCAATTAAAACATCTACTCTCCCCCCTAAAACATCCTACAAAGATACTCTATGTAGACGTGTATACACCCCTAGACATATTCATATGTATACTTTTATAATAAAATGAAATATGTGAAAGAAAAGCGGCAGTGAAGAAAGAAAGAGATCGATACAAGAATTTGGGGTGATTCAGTCTTAGAGGCCAGCGTCCACCATTAGAAAGTGTATTATAAAGCTACACCTTGATCTTATTAACTTTATCATATTTGTGTTACAAATGACCCTATTTATATATAGAGAAAGTAATTAAGGTAGGTGAAAGAAGCTAAGAATGGTAATCAAATCTTATCTTTGGTAAATACTAAACAAGAAAATGACATCAACACCTATATTCTATTCTTTTTTTTTCTTTTTTTTTTTTTGACACATTCCTTTTATTGAGCAAAACAGCGATTTTATTTTATAATTTATCTATGATACAATTCTATGTTTACCCTTTGGCTTGCAAATATGAGCACTGACTCTGGTCTCGTCATTGTGTCGAGGGTGCACTAAACCGACCAATGAATTCACAAACCAATTAGACTTATTAGTTATTATATTACTGCAACAAATTAATTAAAAGAGGCCTCTTGTATTTTGTTTTGTGCCATTGCTGACTAGCTGGCTGCGTAGAGGGAGAAAACTCCGTTAAATCATCAGTTATTTATTTCAAAAGTTTAATTATATGTAAGTTTAAACTCTTCTTTAATAAGTAAAGTCTAATATATAAAATATTTTATCGAAAAATGAGGTGAATCACGATAGAGACAAGGTTAAAAAATGTAGGACTTTTGCTTTAATTCCATATTAAATTACCAGTTATCAATCTCAAAAATATAAGCTAATTGATTTAATTATTTAATTAATATTTTAAACTTCATATTGTATCGGATAATATAGATGACTAGTTTAATTAAGGAATCTTATACATATGCATGCCTTCAATCTTAAAATATAAATAGATAAGGATGACTAACCTGAGAAGTATTTTATTGAGAAAACCAAGTGGGGATTAGGAGTGACGCAAACAAATTAAAGTGAAAGAACGCGTTAAAAGTGATCTTATTAGTGGAATATTAATCTCCCAACTTGATAAATGTTGCCAAAATCGCATACCTAATTACACCAATCTGCGTCTGATGTGTAATCCCAGTAAAATACAGTGATTTACCTAATGCAGCCTATCAAATCTTGTATTCATTAACACAAAAATAGTAAAGAAAGTGGGATTTTTTTTTTTTCTTAATTGGAAGCTTATCTGAAGGATGAAAGAGATCCTTTTATGTACCAGAAGAGGAAAAAAAACAAAAAAAAGGAAGGATTCACCCACCGCCGGGCGGCAGCGGCAAGAAGAAAGAATTCTATATGTGTCGGTTTCCTTTCATTGGTAGCACAAAGGGTATAAAATTTTTTTTTACTATGTATGGAGGCCTAGCTAGTCAAGTGCTATTTGGAGTATTATTATTCTTATTTGAGGTAGTACTTGGAGTAATATATTTTTACAAATTGATGGGGTAAATATACCCCAAGTAGCTTTCGGTCAATAGGATCCTCTATTTCACTTTAAATGTAAAAAAACTATTTCAAGGTCCAAATTAGATTTTATAGCATCTAAAGTTATATATGCCTACATGATGCGACATCATTTAAAAGTTATAAATAATGTGACAACGTAGGCAACATATTCTTCATTAGATACTCACTTATAAAAAATAAAAAATAAAAAATAAAAAAATCATTAAATACTATAAAATTTAATTTGAACCATGAAAGTGAGAGTATCGTGTTCCATTTGTGGCCGGGCCTTCGTCTATCAACAAACATTTAATGGTTAATGGGAGTTGAATCCAAGCGTATGTCTATATATCTCTCTGATGACAATTAAATCTCCCGTGCATATTAATTGTGACCTTAATTAGGTAACATGGGTAACATGTACAATTGTAGCATGCTATATATATGGCGTTGCACCCTTTAGCTAATAATCTCTTGAATCCAATCTTTCTCATAGGAACATGTAATGGGGAGCCAATCGGGCATCTTGATACAACCAAACAGGTGTAATGGGTCTAAATTAGATAATTGGGCTGAACATTATATTGTAATTGTGACCCATTTCTATTATTGGATTAGTTGAGAAAGTTAGGCCGACTATAAGATCGAATACAATATAGTCTAAATAAACCCGATATAGATATACATGGTTCCAATTCTATTGATGATATATTGATGCTTCACAAGAGGGCCGGGTAAGAATACAATATTATGATTGGTAGACATATGAGACAGATTACGCCACCTCACAAATATGGTCATGAAAACTTAATTAGCATCGTATGCATTTACTTTAATAGCTAGAGGAAATTGGAATCTAATGGACACTATAACATTTGATGAATTTACATATATAATGGGTTGTCACCGTCACCGAAGAGATTGAATTTCTTCACAAAAGGCATACAGGGGAATTAGTGGGATTGCCTAAGGGCTTGAATTAAAGATTGTTTAACTGTAAATAGATATTGAAGAAAAATGAAGGAATCGCATCCCATGGGTTGAATATGCTAGATATATACAAGGCATGTTTAGTTTGCAAATGGCTACAGTCAAAGAGAGTGTGTGGACTTCAATTCATTGAAGTTTTCTCACATTTTATGAAGCAAAACTTTACTCTCATATTGCTTGCCATGGTTATTGTTCTAATAAATGCATGTTACAACAACGGTTCTACATGGTGAATTTGAAGAGATTGTCTACATACATCAACAAGAGGGGTTCATGATTATTATAGAACAATGAGATCATTTTTATAGGTTGAAGAAATTATTATATGGTTTGAAACAATATTTGAGGTAGTGGTGCACACATTTAATAGTTTTATAATCGAACATGATTATTATAGAAGTAACTATATATGATAATTGTGAATGGCATGCTTATTAATGAATGGCATCAATGACAACAATATTGTTGTCAAAAGCATGTTAAAGATTAATACATCTGAGGATTCAATTAAATAATGAGTTTGAGATACAAGATCTAGTCATTGCAGAGAAAATTATGGATATAAAAATTCGCAGAGATAGAAAAGCAAGAAAAAAAAAATTGTCATAGAAAAGTACATTGTCTAGATGCTTGAATGTTTTAGCATATAAAATTCTAAGAAAGTGAATACTTCACTTGCTACTCATTTTAAACTTTTAGCATATGATCACTACATTGTGAGAAGGAGGAGCAATTCATATCAAGTGTTTCCTACATAATTTAATGTAGTTAGGAACATCATCTATGTCATAGTTTGCAATTGTCCACATATTAATTTTATAAGCATTCAATATTGTTAGCTAATAGATTACCAATCGCGGTAAGGTTTAATGGCAACTATATATAAAATATAGATATTTCGATATTTGTGAGGCACTACAAAATATAAATGTTGGTTTAGTCTATGACAAGATCAATGACATAAGTTCTACTGTCATTAGATATGTGAATTCTTATTATGCTAGTGATATAGATAAGAGGATATTTCTAACCCGTTATATTTTCACTCTTATATTATTAGTTGGAAAGCGACATTACGGTTAGCTAAAATTCAAAGAATGTCAATGCATAAGAGATTCAGTCTTCTGTCATGTATGATTTTTATGTAGATATTCAATCTTCACCCTAAAATGACAAAGAATGAAAATACATAAAGATTTCTTTTCCCTTCTATATGCTCTTCTCAGCTTTCATCACCTTCTACAGACCAAACTAAAATTGGTGGAAAAAATTTCATTACAAGTATATACGAGGAAATTAAAAGGAAAATGGATGCCAAGTCAAAATTAAAGAATGGAGACAACCTTTGCACGTCTTTGATAAAAACAATATTATTTACATTCTACGTTGAATTAGTCCATACACTATCACAAGAGCGATGATAAGGGAATGATCAATATGAGGTACAACCTCCAAAGCGACTACGTCGTCTCCGAGCAGTACTCCACAAGATGAATGCTTTCGCTTTGCCTGCGCAAAATCAAGTGCATTAATTAGGGAAGGAATTTTTTTAAAACTCCGTATACACGATGTTTTTTGGTTGAGTAAAAACTCGAACAGCCGATATCGTAATATTAACCAAACGAGTTGACCATCCAAGCTGAACGTCGGAAATACAAAGCAAATAAAATTTGGTATATGAGCAAATTATAAACCAAATTAAGCTCACCTCAGCAACAACATCCCCATCCACGTCTACTATCCTGAATAATGCTGCTTTGGCAGCCAATTTAACCATCCAATACTTGTCATACCCTACTGTAATTCCGCAAGCTACATCTCCCCTAAGCATTCTCCAATACTTTCTGACTTGAAACGACGGCTTATCCTGGTTTATGCAACAGCTGCTCCATCTATAACCATCCCAACATCCGAAAGCTTGTAATTTCTGCACAATATATTATCAATAGCTAATATATTCAGTTGATCTCATATATATGTATTCATTTGAAAAACAAAGCAAAAGGCAAATTTTGGCTATGCATGTTAAAATTTGTGTTCGTTGTCATCTTTTGTTTTCTGTTTTCATAACAAAAACAATTTTTATGTGTATGTTACATACAAAGCCATAGGGCCAAATGATCTCATATATATTCATTAGAAAAACAAAGCAAAAGGCAAATTTTGGCTATACATGTTAAAATTTTTGTTCGTTGTCGTCTTTTGTTTTTTGTTTTCTATTTTCAGAACAAAAATAATTTTTAGGTTTATATATATTACATGATAACACCTTTTCAAACAAAAAAACAAAAAATATCCCAAAACACATTAACAAACATACGAATTTTCTCAAACACGCAGAGTTGGGTGGGGTAAAGAAGAGAGATCGAGATCGCTATACCTTCCGTCGACGTATAGTGAAGAGAACTTTTCCTCGCAGATCCATGAGATGAACTTCATTGCTGCACTTCTTGTCATAGTTATCAACGCGATAAACAATCTCACCCTTGGAATTAAAGACGGTGCAACCATACGAATGAAATAGAAGGGATTTCATCCATACAGTGAATGTTTCTCCTTCTGAAGTCATGTAGGAAGAAGCCTACCGATCGAAGGTATATGGGGATATATATTAGCCATTAATAGGATCATAATTAATTTGTGGGGTTTGGAGATCATGAGTTGGTCTAGGGAAGATTATATCAAGTTCCCATATATTTGGTTGGCGACTTCAACCTTATAAAATAATTTAATATTACAGTTTACAAAGGCAAATAATAACGACTTATTAAATCTTCTGGGATCTGTCTATCTTTTCTTTAATCTTATTGGTTCAATTCATTTCAACCTTGGCTTGGTAACACGCCACTTTGTGGAGGAGCACGTACTTCCGTATTTTGATTCGTCATACTGACTCATGCATTCCAGCAAAAACATATTGTCACTTGGTAACCGGAGCTGGAACAAGAACGGGACCAGGTACAATCGGTGGTGGAGTCACGATTTTAGTTCAGAGTTAAAATATATATATATATAATGAATGAAAAAAAAAAAACTAAATTTGACAAAAAAAATTTATTAAAATATTAAATAATATAACTAACGAAATAAATATACAATTCAACAAAATTTAATTATTATTTAAAAAATATAAATGTAACTTACAATTTATTTTTTCATGTCTAGCGTGTTAATTTTTTTAATTGCCATCGACGAGTTTTCATACTTTAAAATTGCTCCATACATGGTTTCTTTATTTCTGATAGTCTTGAATATATTTTTCTCAAGGTACCACAATCTTTTATCTACTAATCTCTCATTCGGTTACATAAACGATTTTTAATAATATTTATTGTTGAAAATGATCTTTCAACAATAGCTATTGCAATGGGCAGAATTAATGACAATGTCACCACATGTATTTATGATATATTCCTTTCCTTCTTTACCATCTTCTTAGCAAGATGTTAAATCCCTTTGAGTGTTGCGTACATATTCTTCACTATAACTCATGTCAATGATATATGTTTCAAGTTGGTTTTTCAAAACGATAAGCTAAACTGTTGAAAAATCATTCATATAAAATTGAGCAAGACAAAGTAAATTCTCCTTGTTAAGAGCAACAAATGAGTCATCTGGATTCAAGCACATAATACAAAGTAATAATTCGGAATACACATCTTTGTCAAGCTCTATTATGTGCACTATTGTGAACTCCCACATGACTATGTAACTTTTTTTTTCCTCGATTTTTAAACCTTTCAATATCAAACAAGTTTTCTTTTACTTGATTTTCAATGTCTAGTATGAAGAAATAACAATATAAGCAATACGTAGCATTTTCTGAAATGTTTTATTCTAACCAATCATCATATTCCTTGAACCATGCTAGATTTAAACGATACCATGTTTTTCGAAATTGTGTTTATGAAAAATCATGGTCAATTGGTTGACAATGTCATTTTTGTATATATGCTCTTCGGATTTGGTCTCTATGATAGTAATCCAATTTTTTTTTTCTTAAGCAAGGATCTACTAGCAGATTTGCTCGACACGAGTTTGTTTAGAATTAGATTGGAGCTCAATAGAATCATAGTTATCTATATATAATTTCAAATATCTACAATGATACATTTCATATAATTAAAAGGGAAAAGTACACATACTTCTTTCAAACTACCACTTAATTACAAATATTTCTTCCAAACTTTCAATTGTGACAATGTCCCCCCCCCCCCTAAGCCAATAAAGAGACAAAAATGACTTGACAAATTTTTTAATAAGACAAAAATACCCTTATTACGTGAAAAAAAAAATTTACAAAAATCGTTATAATATTTTTTTAAAAAAAAAAATTGAATTTGGCTATTGGGTGGTAGTTTTTTTTTTTTTTTTTTTTAAAAAAAAATATTTTAGTTTTTCTAGCCCTTATGAATTAGCAAATAATAATAATAATATAATAATAATTTTAAATTTCATTTTTTTTTTTAAAAAAAGTTTTTTAAACGAAAATATTTATAATTTTTTAAAAAATTTGAATTTTGCCAATTGGGTGGTAGTTTTTTTTTGAAAAAAAAAATCATTTTTTGAAAATTCTTTTTAGCTTTATTTTTTCTAGAATTATTTTATTTTATTTTATTAAGGGTATTTCGTCCTTGGGGTATATTAACAATTGGTTGATAGTTTGAGGGGGATATATTACAATTGAAAGTTTGGAGAAACATTGTTAATTGAGTGATAATTTGAGGGAGATATGTGACTTTTTCCTTAATTAAAAAATATGCAAAAAAACTATATATATCATAAATAATTAATTTAAAAATCAATATAAATATAAAAGTTTGATTACATACCTGAATATTTTTATATATATGGTTTTTCCAAAAAAAAAATACATTGATCACAATTCGCAATCAGACAAGTCATACCTCAATTTTATTGTTCGGCAAATCTGAGTCGCACTAACTATCAGTTATGTGTTATTGCTTTATATATATATATATATATATATATATATGGCATAGCTCATTCAACAACCAGTCTTTTGCTAAGATAGAACTCTCAGATATTGTAAACATTTTGTTTATTTAGAATTATCTTCAGATGTATTCAGCATTTTGCTAATCTTCTGTAAGTTTATCATTTACTTTTAATATATCTATTTTGAATGCATTTCACTTATCAGTTTTTATTATATTCTGATTATAATTTGAAGTACATTTATTTGTTACTCTGATCATCCACCCCAACTCTCAAATACAACTTCGAACACATACCGTGTGTTCTTCAGATAATCTCTGTTTACTCCGCCTTTTATATATATATTTATATATATAATATATATATATAGTAGTTCTAATGTAAGAAGTTAGTCGGCTACTTGGCTCTTCCCTCTTTCTTATTCTTGTTTTTGTTTGACCTAATCAATGTCTGCTTCTGAAACTGAAAGACCGACCAAAGAAAAAAAAAAAAAGTTAGTCGGCTACTTGGCTCTTCCCTCTTTCTTATTCTTGTTTTTGTTTGACCTAATCAATGTCTGCTTCTGAAACTGAAAGACCGACCAAAGAGAAAAAAAAAAAAATCAAGACTCAGGAGAAACTTTTGGGAGATGAGAGGGCAAGCATTTGACCCTTTCGACCTCACTTCATACACCCCTGGATACAATGAGGTTATCCATTGGATTGTGAGAGGACAATCAAGTTCTATTCTACTTGGGCGGTTAGGACGCCGGCCGGAAACTCGATAACCTCTCGCATGAGGCCACTACATACACATTGCAATATATTATATATGTACTACGTCATTGCACATGATTCCAATCCTCGGCCAAGCAGCTCAACTGGGCAGGAATTTTTCACTGAAACTAAAATATGTTTTAGGCATGTCTCGAACTTTGTGAACATTCCCAGAGCAGCCCCTACTTTCTTTCAATAAGGGTGTTTGACTTTTCCTTTATAGATTTTTTACTTTTATTTTTTCAATGCAATTAAAGTGGAGAAAGGGGTGGGGAAATAGGGAATACGTTTTTGTTTAAGTTGGTTTAAAGACTTTATTTTTAGTCATTTTAGTTTCATTTTATATAATAAAAAATACATTCATTTTAACAAAAGACGAAAATGATACATCTGTTTATCTTCTATTTACCTATTTAACGGAACTTCATGTGTCAATGTTAAAAAACTGACACGTGACTACATTTTAATAAAAATTAAAATATTAAAATATTAAAAAATACCTCCTTGGCCGGTATAGGGGTGGCCGAACCACCACTATGGATCATGGGAGTGGCTTAATCACCCCCAAAGAGGAAAAAGGGGGTAGCCAAGCCTAGGGGACAAACTTAAATAAATATATATAGTCTCTCCATATGTGTTTGTAATTATTACAGCAATTAATTTGTACATAAACTTTAAAAATTTTGATTATTTAATTTTTGGTATAATTTCTACATTCTCATATGCTGTGAGAGAGAAAGATAGTCTCTTTGCAGAGAATAAGAATCATGGCTTCACATTGAGACGATATAGTTTTGAAAGAGAAAAGATGGATGAGAGGCTGAATCAAAAAATTAGTATAAATGATTTTGATGCCTAGACATTACGCCGAAGAGCTTCGGAATTCCAAACCAAATTAGACTTTTGCTATTTAAAAGTCAATTGGAGTCTCAAGTGTGGAGGAAATTAAATAAATGAGGATATTTTTGGTTTTTTACACTGAAAGAGTGGGCAAATTTGAAAGAAAAATTTATGGGAGGAACAAATTATTATTTTGAAGGGACAAATATATAAAAAGTACATATTTTAAAAAATATTTTAAAATTTTTGGAGTGACATTTGTCCCCCCACTTATACACATGGGTCCAGCTCTCGCCGAGCCACCCCTAGGGCTAAACTTTAGTTTTTTTTTCTTCTTATTCTTCTGTTTCCTTTGAGGGGATGGCTAAACCACCCTTAAGGGTCATGAGGGTGGTTCGACCATGCCTAAGGGCTCTTGGGGGTGGCTCTCTGCCACCCCCATGGCCACCCCCATTTGCCCAAAGGGAGTGACTTGAGCCACCCCCTCCTCATTTCTTTTTTTTTTTTTTTAATTTTTTTTAGAAGATTTTTTTTTTAATTTTTTTAATTTAAATTTTTTATTTTTATTAAAGCGTAGCTACGTGTCAGTGTTAAAAGTTTCATTAAATATTTGGACAGAAGATGAATGGAGGTACTATATCTATCTTTCGTCAAAATTGATGTACAATTTATAATACAAAATGAAACTGAAATAGTTAAAAATAAAGTTTTTAAACCACAAGAGGTAGAACACATTTACCCTTTTAAGTTTTAGAGAAAGTACTTATAGAAAGGTATCTTTTTTTTTTTTTGATATGTCCGCACAAGGGAATAAAAAAAGAAAGAAGAATTCAAACTAATAACCTTCGTTTTATGTGACATAGTCTCCAACCGATTAAACTACTCCTTAAAAACTATGGAAAGGTATTTCGAAGGTTGTTGATGTCACCTTGAATATAAACATATCACCTATAATTTTTGTCCTTATAGTCCAAAGGGCGGGGCAACCTTATTTTAAAATCATTTTTTTGATTCTTTTACTCTATGTTTCTTGTAATCAGGTGAAAGAAAAACTAAAATTAATTATTGTGATAATAATATCATTTCTCTGATCCGAATCCTTGAATATGTACACGTGAATCATACATATATCTTATCTAATATTAGAATTCCATATATAAATTTATTTCTTTAACACACCTTTTTTCTCAAAAAAAATAAAAAATAAAAGAAC
The DNA here is from genome assembly GCA_900184695.1 of Betula pendula. Classification (NCBI taxonomy): domain Eukaryota; kingdom Viridiplantae; phylum Streptophyta; class Magnoliopsida; order Fagales; family Betulaceae; genus Betula; species Betula pendula. The sequence goes on from FXXK01000443.1 coordinate 299,294, forward strand.
AATCATGGTAGTGTAAAAGTATTGATTATATAATTCAATTTATCCATTTTTATAAATTTAAATTTTTAAGATAAGTGGTAATATAACAAGGTATTAAAGTCAATTAAAGATAAACTAAATATTTCGAGTAAGCACATTAGATTTGGTAGATTAAAGGTGGATACTTGTCTAATATATAATATTTTTCTAGTCATATTTATGGTGATTTTAGATATTAGGCTATGTAGAGTTTAGTTTATATCCGACTTAATATGACAATAAAAGCGCTACAATTTAAACAAGTTTTGTTTGAAATTTAGTCCATGAAGCAAAAGCTTGGACTAATAGGTCTTATTTATAGCCGCTTCTATTTTTGTTATGACATGTTATGTTGTGATTGATGTTTTCATTACTTCTTAAAAAATAATAAAATTTCGTTGCAATTTGATGGACGCAATGTTTTGTAGTGAACAACATAAATTTTTATGTTTGTAATTTCTTATTTTTTGTTTTCTTTCTCTCTTTTTTTTCGCTTTTCAATAATTCTAGAAAATCGAAAGAACTTCCTAACACTAGATCCAAAGAAATTATAAGTCTACTAAATAATAATAGTTTAAACAACCAAGTTATCAAAGTCAATTATAACTTGCCCATAAGTTTACGGATTAAGATCCACGGCAATTTTAAAAAAAATTGCCTGATCAACAATTTTGACATACACATCAAGAAACATGCCACATCAACCTATTACTAAATTTCAAATTTTTACCATACCGCTTTATTTCTTTCTAATCCCTTTCCCTCGCACCGATGCACTCTTCTTTTATCTTTTTCTTCTTTTCTCTCTCTCTCTCTCATTTTCTTGCCCTTCATACTTCTCGCCGGACATGAGGGCCAACCATCTAAGAAAATCAAAGAATAATCATAGACACATGTGTTTCTAACCAATCTTCTGTTTGTGAAACTGACAATTTTTCGAGAAAAATTTCAGGAACTCTGTGTTTGGGAAGTCTGATGCGAAATTGTTCTTGGGCGCTTTGGGAGATTTTTTATTTATTTTTATCAAATCTTTAAAAAAAAAAAAAAAAAATTCAAACACCTCACAAATAAAGCCTCGGAACCTCTTAATTTAATGGAGACTAACAAGGAAATGGTTCAAAATGAGGTGGAGCATTTTACTCCGAGTGGCCCCGTGCTCATCCGCATTTCACAAGCAATTGATGAGTGGCCTAAAATTTTCACAAGCAAATGCTCTTTGGCCTTCAGTTTATTGATCTTTTCCTGCCTGCGAATCCCCTTCTTCCTTTAATGAAATAGATCATCTCTCTTCTCCTCCAAGCTTGAATAGATCTTCCTCTCTGCTCTTTGGCCTTCAGTTTTTGTTCAGACGGTCAAGACGAAAGACGAATTGAGTAAAAGGGAAGTTTTTTTTTTTTTTTTTAATTTTCCCTTACCTCCCACCTACTTTTTTTGTAGGTGGCATGTTCTAGGCCGTAAGATACAGCTAACGGCCTAGATGTTAAAAAGAGCTAAAAATTGCCATGGATCTGGCCCATCTGGGTCCTAAGTTTACTCAATACGAAGTTATCCAAATCAACTAGCTAGAATTAGCCAATAGGATCAACACATGGCCACCCTCAAAATTCCCACACAGTGACTAAATTACTCCATGTGGAAAGCCTGGATCCTTCTGATCTCACAAGCCTCACTAAACTCCAGATTTACCTCATCTAAATATTTTACTCGCCCTATACGAAAGGCAATTGACTTCCTATTCATAAACTTCTCCTGAACAATATTTTTCCGGCAATTAAAAATAATGGTCTAGAAAATTCAGGCTGCGCCATTTTCTCTGCAACACAAGCGAAAAGAAAATATTATAGAAACGGCAGCTGCCACCTGGGTCCTGATGTTTCACGGTTCTGGTCTCGCTAGACATTTCTCCGGGACGACAACGTGGCACCCCCGGTTGAAGAAGGGCCCTACAGCCAAAACTACCACCATCCTCTTCTTTGTTATTGTCATCGCCCTTGCCTTTGTTTCCTCTGTTCGGTTAAACACTGTAAGTTTCAGTACTTCTCTGCTTTTATTATTTCCCGTACTTCTTTCTGAAAATTTGTACTGAATTACTTTTTTTTTTTGCAGTCTAAGTTTTCCAGTGATGATAAGTCAAGGAATCTAACTATAATAGTCTTTGCAAAGCGTTCAACACCCACCAAGAAAGCTGAATTCCCACTAAACTGTTCCATTGGAAACCAAACACAAACCTGTCCGACAAATTACCCGACAACATTTGAAACCGACCCATCATCAAGACCCGTATGTCCAGACTATTTCCGGTGGATCCACGAGGATCTACGGCCGTGGAAAGCCGCGGGAATAAGCAGGGAGATGGTGGAGAAAGCGAGTAGGACAGCGCATTTTCGGCTAGTGATAGTTAAAGGAAAGGCTTATATTGAGAACTACAAGAAGTCCATACAAACGAGGGACGTGTTTACGATATGGGGGATTTTGCAGCTTCTGAGAAGATACCCTGGTAGGGTTCCCGATTTGGAGCTGGTGTTTGACTGCGACGACCTACCGGTCATCCGATCACGCGGGCGGAACACGACGGGTGCTCCGCCGTTGTTTCGGTACTGTGGTGATAGATGGACGATGGATATTGTTTTCCCTGATTGGTCCTTCTGGGGTTGGTAAGTGTGATGGCTTATTGGATACTGTTTTACCTGATTGGTCCTTTGGGGTTGGTCCTTTTGTGTTAGAGAAATGTTTTTTTTTTTTTTTAATCTCCGATTCATCTTTTATTTATTTTTTAAAAAATAGAAAATTAATTTTTGTGGTATACTTGATTTGTAATTAGTTTTTTTAAGTATCAAAATAAACCAAAAAGTCCGTAAGGTATGCTAAAAAAGAATAATTTACTCTTTAAAGTTAAATTTCGTTTACTGACTTAACAGATTTTATTAGTGTAATAAGTCAGAGCCAATAAAATTATAACACGTATCATCTTTTAGTCAGTGTCGCACTAACGAAATCTATTAAATAAGTAAACATAATTTAATTATAATGAGTAAATTATTTTTTTAGTATAAATCAAAAATCTCTAAATTCATTTTAATACCATATAAAACTAATTGTTAATCAAGTGAATCACGTAAATTAATTTCATATTTTTAATTTTTTTTTAATTTATTGTTGAATTTGTAAGACTTAGTCCTAAGATTTAATAGATGATTTGAAAAGAAAAAACAAAACGATGAATGAACCATGAATATTATACCAAGAGATAACATGTTTTTTGTGTTATTTTTCATAATTTTGATGTAAGAATGGTAGGTATAGTAAATAGTAATTAAGGCCCATGCATGCTAGAATACACTACTATGTACCTGAGTCTAGCCTAATGCTTGTGGGTCCTACTCGAGAAGCTGGACCTGTAGGGTTGGTCCCATGTTACAAGCTAGGCTTAAACGTGGGAATGTATACTGCCGTTGTCGTCGGTGTCATAATTGATTGATTAGTTTTTCTTCTTCTTTTTTTCTAATTAATTGATTGATCAGTTGGTCTGTCCTTGTTTCCACTTACATGTGGACCTATACCATTTCGACGGCGATTGGTGTCCGAATTTCACTTTAATTCTAGCCGCCTACAAGAGGGAAGGCTGGTTTGTTAATGAGATTTCTAATAATTTATTAATAATTTAAATAGTTTATTGTGAGTTTATATAAAATTTATCTATTTAAATAAATTTTAAATTGTTTGATAACCTAAAAGACTCTCATGACTCTTTCATATGTGCTGCTTAAGTTGCAAGTTTTGAGACTCATTTATTTTAGATAAGTGGGCCTTCAGCCTCTTTTTTTGAAAAAAGAGCAACTTAATTATAAGAAATCACCATCATTTTCAAGGTAGGGATTTTAATCTCTTTGAAATTTAAATAGAAAAGAGAGAGGGCGTATAAGGTCTAAAGTGTTCAGACAAGTGGAGTCTATATCACAAGTTGTCAGATGCTTGTCGAGACACTTTAAGCCCTGCACCCCCTCACTTATTCCTTACCTGAATTTTTTAAAATTCAAAGATGGATTGTTTGTTAATATTTTTTGAAAAGCATTTCTTATATTTTGTTTGAAAATTATTTTGATATTACATATATATAAAAGTAGTTTTTGAAGATTTTGTTTTTGAGAAAGAAAAAACAAAAAGGAGAAAGAGAGAGGGTTATCCGGGAACAAATCCGGGGCATCCAAATCCCATATAGGGACACGAATGGTTCAAAAAGTAAAAGTTTTGCACCACAATATAGGTACTGGTTCACTGTATCCACTTTCTTCTAAAACACTCATGTCGGTTCATAATTTAGATTAATTGTTGTTAACTTCAAGGCATTCATTCATAAAGAAAATGGATGCTAGTCAAAAGGTTTTTAGCCCATTCAAATTCAATATATAGGGATAAAATTACGTTTGCTTCTTCAATAATGGAAATAAAAAACAGGCAGACATATTTCTTTTTAAAACTCATTTGCTATGTGCTTTTATATATATGTAGGGCTGAGATAAATATAAGACCATGGGAAGGTTTGCTGAAGGAACTTAGACAAGGCAACAACAGGAGCAAATGGATCGAAAGGGAACCATATGCCTACTGGAAGGGAAACCCTTTTGTAGCTGATACCAGGAAAGACCTCCTTAAATGCAATCTCTCCGACACACAAGACTGGAATGCTCGCTTATATATTCAGGTAATTTTAGCAATTTTACAATTTTTTTGGAGTCGTGTTAGGTATCCGTCATAACGTCTGTTTTTTATGGAAAAAAAAAAAATGCTTTTTATCATTTAAAAAAAGGCTTAAACTTATTAAATTCTCATTTTATTTTTCTCTAAGGTTATGAAATGGAGATGAAATAAGCTTAAACCTGTTTTTTGTTAAAAAAAATATTTTTTATTGGGATAAAAAATAATAAAAAATATTTTTTTTAACAAAAAATAAGTTCAGGCTTATTTCATCTCCATTTCATAATTTTAGAGAAAAATAAAATGAAAATTTATTAAATTTAAGCATATTTTTTAATTAAAAAAAGTATTTTATTTTTTATTTTTGATTTTTTCTTTTCACTACAAACGGACGATAGGCGTCCATCACTGACGGACGCCCATCTACTCATTCTTTTGGTAATATGGACTTTAGAGAAGCGGATGCCTAACATGTCCACATACCTCGCTTTGTGAGGGTATGCCAAAATTTTTTATATTTTTTTATTTTTTTTATTTTTTTATTCCGCATGCCCTCACAAAATGTGAGGGCATGCGGACTATCTCTACTCATGGACCTCGAACGAGGATCCTCGGCTGTCCAAATTTCACGCAACGCCAAATGCCAGGCTTTTTTGCTCTGACATTCAACAAAGAAGGACCCAATGGGGCCCACGATATGCAACCTCAATTAGGATCCTAATCCTTTACGGACAAACTCAATAATTGGTTGCCACAATTTTAAAAAAAGTAGCGGAAATTTCGCAAAGTAATTTCACAGAGATTAAAAACTTTTACTTTACTGTATTTATCTTTTAATTTTTTTCAATTTTATTCTTTCGCTATTCATCTTAACGAAAAGATTTCAAAATTTTTAAAATACTTATTTTTTTTTTTTTAGAAAAAAAAACCAATTACAAGGATTTAAACATTGGTGATTTAACGGAATTTATAAAAATACATACGCTTACATATTTGAAAAAAAAAAATTATATATGTTTTTTTTTTAATGAATTTTGACGGGGTTTAACGAAAAATCTTAACGGATGGTGGAATTTTAAAAAAAAAAATTGAAAAAAAGATACACTAAATTGAGAGCTTTTAAACTTTGAAGGGTTATTTCAAAACGCATAAAAAATTTGTCGAGTCTTGTGAAGTTCCAAATATATATATATATATATTAAATATATATATATATATATATATATATATATATATATATGCATTAACAAATGGGTATAATTTTCAGGACTGGATCCTTGAGTCTCAGAAAGGATATAAGAAATCAGGGCTAGCAAGCCAATGCACACACAGGTATATATTTACACTGTCATCCTGCCTATTGAACAAGTATATAATATAGGTTGTAATATTCACTTGTTTAGTAAATCTAATCTTATAAATTTTTCTTTTTATTCTCTCATAACCCACGTAGATTCAAGATCTATATTGAAGGATTTGCATGGTCTGTGAGCGAGAAATACATTCTAGCCTGTGATTCTGTCACACTGCTTGTAAAACCACAGTACTACGATTTCTTCACAAGAAGTCTACAGCCTTTGCATCACTACTGGCCTGTAAGAGACAACGACAAGTGCAAATCCATCAAATTTGCTGTAGATTGGGGAAACAATCACAAACAAAAAGTGAGCCTCTCTTCTAACACAATTTTTTTTTTCTTTAATTTGAAAAAATTACACTTACCCCTCTCAATCTATCATAAAATTTGCAATATCCTCCAAATCTTTCAATTTGGTTAATATACCCTACTTATCTACTATTAGGGTTGCAATGTCCGTGTTCTGCCCCCAAAATAACAAAAATACCTAACATAAAAAAAGGTCAAAATGACAAAAAAAATTCAGAAAAAACAAAAAAAAAAAAGAAAAGAAAAGAAAAAAGAAAACAGCAAACCATTCCAAAAAAAATTCTAGGTTTTTTTGTCATTTTGGATTGGGTTGCAGAAAAGAGACATTGTAGCCTTAATGGTAAATTGACCAAATTAAAATGTTGAGGGGACATTGCAAACTACATGGTAGATTGAATAGGGTAACTGTAGTTTGCCCTTTTCTTTTGCTCTTATGCATTTCTTATCCAATATATCTATAAAGCTGGATGGATTATGCATGTAGGCACAATCTATGGGAAAAGCAGCGAGTGACTTCATTCAACAAGAGCTAAAGATGGAGAATGTGTATGACTATATGTTTCATATGTTAAATGAATATGCTAGCCTCTTGAAATTTGAACCACAAGTTCCCGAAGGAGCAGTGGAGCTATGCTCTGAGACCATGGCTTGTTCTGCAAATAAAGTAGAGAAGAAATTCATGATGGAGTCCTTAGTGAAGAGACCTTCTGTGACAAGCCCATGCACCATGCCTCCTCCTTATGAACCCCATGTTCTTGGAAATTTTTACAGGAGGAATATGAATATAATAAGGCGAGTGGAGAACTGGGAAAATAAGTATTGGGAAAGTACAAATCCTCATAATATATCTTAGTCTTTTTTCAGTAATTCATTTGAGATTTTTTTTTTCCCCCTTTGATACAATTTGGTGATATAAAGTATGTATAACCTTGACCATCAAAATAACATCAGTTTAAGCTCTTGGAATAACGGATAATTTAATATAGATGGTCATAGTTATGTAAATATTTACATTGGATAAGTAAATGGAAGTTAGGCTTTATCTACTTCAATGTACTTCAATTTCGTGTATCCATCTTTTAATTTTTTTAAATTTCACTTCTCCATTAGGATTTTCTTTTAAATTCTAATGAAGGGGTGTCAAAATTTTGCCCATAATTTTTTTTAAGAACAAAAAAAGAAAGAAAAAGAAAAAAATTGCAAGGATTTTGGCATTGGTGATTTAACAAAATTTGTAAAAATACCCATGCTTGAATCTTTGAAAAAAAAAATTTATATATGTTTTTATTTTTATTTTTTTTTAAATGGAAATATTTTAAAAATTTTGACAGGATTTAATAGAAAATCTAACAGATGGTGAAATTGAAAATAAAAATAAAAAATAGATATACTAAATTGAGAATTTTTAAACTTTGAAGAGTTATTTCAAAACGCATAAAAAGTTTATGGAGTCTGAGACCAGGAGCTTGTTCTTGGACCAAAAAAGTTTGTTTCTTGGCTTTTGCCTTATTCTTAGGCTTAATCTGGGTTTGGGATAGTTAGCCTTTGTGAATGATGGTTAAAATATAAAATATGAATCAATTTTCTTGAAAAAAAATGGAAAATTGTGCTCCACTTAAATAAAACAACAGCACATGCTGAAAAACCGAAAAAAAAAAAAAAAAAAAAAAAAAAAACAGAAAATTACGTAATTTGATTATGTGCTGGTCTTGTTCTGACCAGTTGGCGGAGGTACATGATTATGTGCCGATCAATTGTCTAATATAATTTGATCTAAGGTATATGACCATATAATAACCAATTGCTCAATATAATATAGCCTGAAAAATCATTAAGTAGGATATGGAAAACTATTTCCTGCCAAATCTGACTGGCAAAGGAAATAAATTACGTAAACAAGGGTTGCAAAGGCTTAATTGTGGAGACAACAACAAAAAGAAAGGATGCACACCCAAACACAGGCAATGCGGCATTGCATTGCTAAACCCCACAAATTTTAGAGACACTCCAAATTAAAGCAGAACAAACACAAACTACAACCAGAGTAAATTCATTACTATCCTACAACCATCAAATCATGACCACAACTGTTGCAGAATAGTTATATTTAAATAACAAAAATATTTAAAATACATACATGCAGATGATGAATCCAACTGTTCCAGTGACCCGAAAAATCATAATTCTTGGGTAATACATATATGCATTGAGAGTCAAACCCACAGTATGGACATACTATAAACAAAACTTGTCACATTTCTGAAAAGTTCATCTTGTTCCACGGCAACCTTTTTGCCGAAGGGACAAAAACAAATCAGATTTTTAATGCACAACAACGTCACTATGTAAAGAACCAAATTCTCTCAATTCAAAACTCTAAGGGGTTAACTAAAGTGGTAAGAGCTTTGGTTTTGTTGATATTCCCATTAAATTTAAGGTTCGAATTTCTTTTACTGCAAATAATTCTTTGGGGCCACGCTTGCAGGCAAAGTCGAAGTCTTACCCGATCCGTGTAGAGAAGGCACTTTGCACGGGTTTAAAGTTTGCCTGACAGGAGTAGATACACGAAGTAACCTTACCTTAGGAATTGTCCGTCAAAACCAAAAAAAAAATTTCTCAAGTCAGAATAGCTAAAGAAACTTATGTTAATATAGCCAGGAGCATCTTCTTTGCCAACTACATACGCATCAAATGCCTGGTTAATGATGAAAAAAGAAACTAACAAGGCCTAAAAACTACCATAGTGCACAATGAAATAAAAGTAAGACTATTCAGCTCTATGGTGGACTTTGGGATGGCAAGGAAGCTCCTTAACTTGGGATAATACAACGAGTTGACACAGCTGGTCAATTTTTATCCTTAAATTTGTTTGAAAAAACAGCTATTAGTGCATTTTCATTTCTTCAAGCATTTATGCATCATAAACATATCCCACAACCCGCCAGATCTATAAATATAACACATTCACACCCCACATCAGATAACTTTCAGTGACATAATCTCCAACAAAGGTGAAGCACACTAATCCTAAGTTTTATAAATCTGAGTATGGATGAAAGGAAAGGACAAATGCTTAAAATAAGCTCCATCCATATGCATAAAAGACTCCCTCATTAGTTGCAAGACTCCCTCATATGCATAAAAGAAAGCACATCATCAAAGCCACACTCTGCACCTTACAGGGGCAGGGGTGGGTTGCAGTGGGGGTGGCTCCACCCCTGCCCAACTCTATTACCAAAATTTGACATTTTAAATCTAAGTTGTATAAACCCATAACTTTTAACACAAGTTCTAATTTATATATATAACAGAAACTTAGGGTGTGTTAGTAATTTTCCTATGCTTCTATTTCCGTGAAAACATTAAATTTTTATTAAATAATCTAATAAGAACAGAACAGATGCAAAAACAATTTCAAAAGCAAAGCAGTGAATTCAATCGACACTATCACCATCGAGGAGGAGGAGGCTTCCCACACAAATCCCTGTCCAAATCCTGTAGGGAATATGCGGGAGGACAATACTGCATGTCTTATTTTTCATATCATACCAAGAGAGATTGATCCCATCATCCATCAGAAGCTTTTTTGAGCCGTCCATTGAAAACACTACTCGGTCGAAAGTCAGAGGCACAGAACAAAGGCGACTCCAACTAGTCTCCTTCATCATCCAATAGTCAACGCCTTGTGCCTCCGTTTCATATGCGGAAACACACAGCCATTCTCCCAAAACCTCTAAAGTTTTAACCAACCGGGATTCAACCGGAAGCGTTTGCTCTTGGAATCTCTCGGTGGTGAGATGGAATGCTTGAAGGCGGACCTCTCCAGTCGCACTCTTAACCAACCAATGCAAAGCACCGTTTGAAAAAACCGGCCAGGAATAAATAAGCCAGTTCTTGTAAGGCCATTGGTCTTCTACTCTTCTCCAAGAATGTGCTTTCAGACTATATACGTTAACTCCTGCAAGATTTTCTTCCCAAATATTTACAACCTTGTAATCGTTGTTGACTGCGTCAAACCCGAATCCAAAATTGAAGAGATCAAATTTGGTTGTGAGAACAGGAGAGTGTACGGTTGGTAGTTTCTTGTATTTTCTGATTGATGGGTTCCAAATCACAATTACGATTCCTGCGTCACGCACGTATGTACGGAAGCAAACCAAGCCATTGCAATTGCCTACGATATGTGAGGCTATGTTTGGATTATAGAATGGCGGGAAGACCGCCACGGGCTGATATCGATCCTCGTTGGAAAATTTTACGAAGTTGAAAGTTAGCGGCAAACGACCAGCCTGGTTACATATCCATGACTGCTGCACAATGAGAGTGCGTTCTCTGTTGTTCTCGAGATGCATCTTGATGAAACGTGGATCGTTGATTTGGCCGAACCATGACTTCGAAACGCACCGGAAACGTAGTAGAGACTTGACAGGTAGTAGGGAGAGTATTTCTGTAATTAGCTCTTGCGGAAGTATCGACATTTTTCAGTGCTCTTTTGAGTTTTTAAATTTGGTCGGTGGATTTTGCAGGATTTTAGGTTAAGGAATAGGGATGATGGAGGAGCAGCAGGTGGTACATTATATATCACCTCCGTTAGTCGGTGTGTTTTGGGCCTTTACACGGGCTCCGGCGTTTTGGGCTTGGGGAGTCATACATCTATCTGAGTTCATTAAAGCTAAGGCTGAATTAACAGAAATAGACTTGTTAAGCCAAATTACATAAATTTATTTTACGTAATTGGCTTATTTTATTTGTGTCTTTCATTTGTCACAACAAAAATCTTTTTGACACTTTAAAAAATGTGATTACTCTTTGAACCAATGAAGTGATGAACCACCCACATCATAATGGTCCCAAAGTGCTGATAGGTTGTCCCATTTAATCATTCGGTGTCAATCACATCACATATTGCTAGGCAGGAGAAATTAAATCTACATAGGTTCAAATCTACTTGTTTTTTATAGACTTAAATGAAGATATGTTATTAATTAGAGCCCAATGGCTAGCCATGTTATATATATATATAATCAAATCGATGTATGATGCCTTAAAGGGTTTTATTAGGCATCATACATCCGATAATTTATTTTATCTCTACATCATCTAAATCTTTTTTTTTTTTTTTATTGACAAACAACACAGTACAACTCTTCAGCAAATAAGCTGAAACACAATGATTCTACAGAAACAGTACCATTTCGACCAAAACAAACTATCAACAAACTAGAAATCAAAGAACACTACATACCTATCCCCTCCCTTCTACAGAAACCACAAACAGCAGCACAAACAAAACTCAGTAACCAAAAACAGCAGCAGCTTTCAACTTCTGCAGAAACCACCATCCTGCTGAAAGAACAAACAGCAGACAATTCTAAACCACAATAACGCACAAAACAAAAGCACAAAACATGACACCAAAAACGCACAAAACAAGAAACCCAACAAAACACAACCCAGGAAAAAAAAAAAACCCTTAAGAAGATGTAAAGGTGCATTCTACAGCCTCCTCATCTCTAGTATCCTTCATGAGAGTAAACAAAAAATAATGACACCATGCTGCCATGTGATCAATGCAGATGACTAAGATATGAGGAAGTAACCACTTGCAAATATTCTTGAAATTCAACAAAAACACACATAATTCAACAAGTCTTAAGTAATTTGTTATTTAATTATGAATTATACTACTTAAAAAGGAAAATAACATGTTCAACTTCTGTTCCATTATTGTCTAACTATAGAATAGACTTTATGTACCAACTCCAAGAGCTGTTTCCAATAAAGCCTCAGAACCACCGCATGCACATCTTCTTAAAGATGCTAGGCAAAATAAATGAATTTTTATAAATAAACCCAAGTTACATGTTTTTGGAAACTTCTACTAAAAATTTGTTGTGAGTACAATCAAATATAGTTGAAAGGAAATTGGTATCAACCTGTCTCAAACACTCATTTGGACACAAATCAAATATAGTTGCCTTCAATTACCTAACAAGAGTACAATCATAAGATTTTCCATTTTTTCAAGAAACTGATTCATATTTTATATTTTAACTATCATTCACAAAAGCTAACTATCCCAAACCCAGCCTGTTTAAGCACTTCATGCTCTAAAAGGGATTGTTAGATAAACTTAAATACTACAACTGATAAGAAAGAATGTCCAAGTATGAAAGATACGTATACAAGGCAAGAGCAATGAGAATATCCTATACCTAATGCCATCTAGGTTTTAAATTCCAAATCCAATTTATGAAACCCAGAACATGAAATTGAAAAGAGCAGGTTACTCCATCAACCATGGGTGCTGCATCTGTAGCATAGACCTGAACATCCATGAAGCCTAAGAATAAGGCAAAACCAAGAAAGAATCTTTTTTGGTCCGAGAACAAATTCCTGTCCATTGTTTACTGGTCAAAGTAGGAGTGTTAGTCTTCTTAGAAAAGTTGAGATCTAGAGTCTATATAAATGTGCCTTTGTGCTTAAACAAATCAAAGATGAATAACAAAAATCTCAATGCTTTGGTTTATGAAATGCTTGTCTGCCTAAGTTGTTTTAGTTTTCTTCCTCTTCTTTGCACTGTTCACGCCCTGGACAGATTCAAGTTAGAGAAGTTACAGCCCTTTTTTCAACTCTTTGCAAGCCTAAATCAAATCCTTTTCTTTACCACAACCGCTAAATACTGAAAACCACTCTCTCAGTCCTCACCATCCTGACAAAGACTGTAGAGACTTCTACATAATTGACATACTATCGACCAATAATTGATTGCCATTAACATTCCTCAAGTAGAATACAAAGAACCAAAGTGGTATCCAACCTGATATAGAAGTATGAATGGAGAAATTAGCAGGAGAAAGAAACAGCAACCACATGAAAAAATGTATTAAAATAACCACCACCCATTAAAACATAAGAACCATATGCCAACACAAGGATACTTCAATGTGGTGAAAAATGCAACCAAAGATATCAATGCTCCTGCAGAAAAATCCACTAAATATTGTAACTGCACGTTGTCAATCATTAGGTGACAAAAGAACGATGGACAGAAAACACACCTTATCAAATGTGACTTTTAAGTATCACCATCAATCCATTCAAAATGGAAAATGCACCTTTTTGAATGTCATATTACGTGCAATCCAAACATAAGAAATTATATATTGGGGGATCTTATGATCCATCTTAATTGCCAAATCCAAGAGTACATGATCCCTAATCCAGAATATACAGAGATCAACATAAGGGGCACAAAAGAAAGCTTTTCACGAAAAAGGAAAGGATGCAAAAGCTGGCCCCATATCTCAACCACCAAAAGACCTACCAAATAACTCTTCTCAACCCCTCCAATAACAAACCCTCCTCTCCTGGCAGTCGCATTGGAACTTCTCTTTAAGTCCAATTGATCATCTTTTTTCTTTATAGGTGCAGTTTCTTCCTTAGTGAATTGTGCAGAAAATGCAAGCCACATTATAATGGAGTGTAGCAGCAGCAAGAGGACTTTTATTGGGTATTCTTGGGCTTCAAACAGAAGAGGGAACAAGGAGTAGCAGGATACTGCAAAAAAGCATAAAGGCATTACACAAATTATTGTACAAGTTTGAAACCTCGCCCCCCATGAAAAAATGCTGAAGGAAAGGAAAAAGTGAATGCAGGAAAAGCTATTTAGGGAGGAAAATTATATGAATCAATGCCAGACCTAAATTATGAATAGTGCATCTATTTAATTGTTTCCAAGGTTCTAATTTAACTCATTCAGAAAAGCTTCATCGCTTCAAAATTTAGACACTCCCATTTATAAAACTTATACAAAAACCCAAAAAATAAAAAAAGTGAATTTTCAGGATTTTGCTTTGGCCTAATATAGGATCAAAATACTGTCTTTTTCTTGCCAAATCTATTTGGTAATTAAGCTCAACTCAACAAATCCTGAGCAAAGAACTACACCATTTCTTGTTCATGATTCCCAACCAATTTAGTGTCTTAATTTTTCAAGACTCAATACATGACTGAAATTTTCAGACTTAATGTTTAAATAAAGGTTTCATGATGGCTGCAAAAACAAGGCAAGTACCTACTTTTAACTTAGGATAAGCTATAACAAATAAAATGGATTCACATAATAATCACGAGGGCAAAAACTATCAATTAGGGTAATATGAATAACAAGTGATGAGAAACTATGCAGTGGGAAATTTATCCATAACAGCAAACAGTAATAGAGTTTATGGACAAGGCCACCTGGTGAGAGCAAAACATAACTTAATGTGCCCATGAAGGTAGTCTGGGGTTAAGGAGACAAAAGCCCAAAAACAGAACTCGTATATGATGCTAGTTCTACCTTTTTTAGTACACACAAGAATCATGCTAAGAGATTATGCTTGTTCAGAGAAGTACGTAAATCCAAAGAGCAGTGCACAACCAAATTTCAAACTAAATACGATTTCTAAAATCAGAAAGAGAAAAGGGACAGCAGAAAGCAAACACTGAAATAACACTGCAGCATCTACCAAATCCCAAGTCATAGCATATGCATTTTAAAGCATAAAATAATAACCTAAACAGAAACAAAAAGACCCACAAGTAACCCCTAGTAGCTTGTAAAGAGATGGCACAAGCAGGAAGAAGCTTACCTATTGATAATAAGAAATAATGCCTTGCATTGTCCAAATTTTGCACCGCAACAGTGGCAAGGGGAATCACAAAGTGGAGAGATGCCTTCTCATGAACATGCCATCCAAATAAGAAACCACATGTGTAAGCATAGGCTACCCATCTAGTAATCATCCCTGGCCTGGGATCTCTCCAAGCCTTAATAAGACAAGGAGATAAGGCAAGCAGGACCATTGTAAAGGTTGTCAAGGGGGTGATCTGCCATTTCATTCATTCAGATATAGAAATGAAGTATCACTGACATTTAGAAATGAATTTAGATAAAAAGCAAAATCAAATTTCATCAACCGAATAATCCAACCCTCCATGCTGAAAGAACAAAACGTCAAATCCTCAATCAATAATCTGTTACAAAGTAACCAGTTCATTAAATGGAGACAATTAAGAATTAATTAATGAGCTTCCCTCCTATGGCTAGCTTATTTTGTCAATAAACTAGAATGAGTAACACCTAGCAGTAGAGCCAAGGCAAATTTTTCTAAACACCAAATAACCAGTGTCAATGAATTTAACAACCTTTGATCAGTTTGGTAGGTTTACAGCATCAAGTTCAGTCTGATTACTGCCCAATTATGTGCATCTTAGTCAAGCTTGCCTTATAGAATTACCTGAGGTAGTATAGCGAAAGGCGAGGAATCCCCTACTAGTCCACTAGTGAATGAAGCTGCTGGTGTCTGAATGGCAAACCCAAGCTTTCTAAGGAAAAGAGCAAGTCCTTTATCTAAAATAATATAAAATACCCAAAAATTTGGAGCCCAGTATGCATGGCAAAGTCCTCTGCCGAAAGGAAACATACGACGAAGGACTTGTTGTATCTGCAAGGAAAGAATTAAATTATCAACGCATATTTAAGAATAATACAAGCAGTGATGGCTTTCAGCTATTAGTTGTTTGGCTAATCTGCTAAAACATAAGCTTTAGGAAAATTGTTCCAAATGTCATTATCCTTAGTTGTCCAAAGGGCAGCATACTTGCATTACATAGATCCCATAGTAACTCTTTCAACAAACTTCATTTGTTTCTCATAACTTGACTACAGATGTCATGTCATAGGCTTGATGAGTTCCACATTATACGATTAAGATGTGGGTAAACATGAGAAACTGATGCAATGTTCAACAGGAACTTAGAAATGCATCAAGCTATCCTTAAGTGAAGACTGCCCTAAATTTTGTGACCTAGTGCATTTCCTTTCATACTCCACCTTTATTTATTCTTTTTTTCTAGTAAGTAATCGACAGATATCATTGAAAGCGTACAACGCTCTTAAGTATACAAGAAGTATACAAAAGGAAAAACCTAACTAGAATTAGTAAAAAGAAAAAAGAAAATCACTATAACTAGTCGTTAAAGAAGACACATAAGCAATTGTCCACATATACACAATTTTGAAGAAAATAGGCATTCAATCCTAATGATTGTTCAAATCCAATTCATATTCACACAAATCAAGGGTAATTCAACAACCTAAAGAAAACCATTTCATGTGATACGTCCATAATGTGTCAAAAATAGGACATGCATAGTTAAAAATAAGATTGGCTCATAAAATATATATGATGTGGCAAGCACCCAATACTACTTTAAACTAGATGTGATTAGTAGGCATTAAGATCCTTGAAAGTGAAAAAAAAAAGAAACCCATTAAAACGTAAGATATTCATTCTGAACAGTTTTCACACTACATCAATTAGGTTTCTTATGTTGTGGAATAAGCCTTCCCAAACCCAATCAAACATGTTAGACTTGTATAAAACATATATCCATGTGTAATTATTAGCGCAAACAATGATTGGTTATAAACTCAAAACTTCATAGGAAAATTTGTTATTTGTTTTGTTTTTTTTTTTTTTGATAAGTAAACATTTGTTATTTGTACACTTTAACACTACTAACAAGAGTTTTTACTTTTGCTTGCCTATAAAAAAAATAACTTTTCTTGAACAATAATAAAGAGAAGCTTCAGTTAACTTTGATCGAAAATTTAGAACATAATAAATAAATAAACAAATATAAGACGAAGAAACCTGTATTTCTATCATAGAGGCTCAAGATCAATGTTGACTATTTTGAACAAAATACTTCAAAATATTAAAAAACCATGAAAGAGATGAAACATTTTGTTCCTAAGATTCTCCATAAACACATTCATTAATGAATCTTGAACTTGTTCTACTTGCTCCTTCGGGTTCACTTCAAAATGTAGTTAAGATACAAACTGTTACTTAAGCTTACATAACCACGCTGCATTTAGACCTACAGTCACCTTATGGGCAATGTTTTTGTTCAATAATCATGACTTCAGCTCTTTCCTCAAGATATTTTCTTAACTGAGAACTTCCAAGCCAACTCCTTGGATTCCCATTAACAAAAGGAAAAAAGAACTTATTTTTCATCTAAGAAAGACAAAATTACCAGATTAACACAGTACATTAAACAAAACGACACACCTAGACATCATTTTGCAAGGCTTCACAAATATAAACTCAAGTCCAAGGATTGAATAATTAGCCACAACAACCAAGGATTGCCAGGATATAAGTTTTTGCTACAATGGCAAACGATAAGAGAGTAACACATAGGAGCAACAAACAAAACAGCACAAAAAAATGGGAGTTTATTCACCTGCCCATGATAGACAAACGGTGCATACGCCGCTGCAAAAACAGCCACAACCACCGCACCCAAAACCGAAAGCTGCCTGAAGCCCCTCACAAATCCGCCCCAACAGTAATGCCGCAACAAGTAAACAAAATAAACCGGCGCCGCCACCGCAAACAAGTGCTTGAAGCACAACAGAATAGCAAAAACAAACCCACCCATCAAGTCTCTCCCTTCCTCCAAATACGAAAGCGACATCAACAATAACCCCAACAAAAACCCATTGTACTGGAAATGCATATGGTCCACAATCACAAGCATCGGGGACCAAATGATCAATAACCAGATCGAAATTCGCCTCCTTGAATCCAAATTCTTAGTCAATCTATAAACCCCATATAACAGGCACAAATCAGACAGGATCACAGTGATTCTTTGGAACAAAACCACAGTGTCGGAGCTATAGTTGAGGCCCTCTTGGAGGTGAACGATTTGGGTGTCAATAAGATTGGCAAAAATGGAGAGAGCGCGCTCGAAGTAGGCGAAGAAGGGAGGGTAGTCGAGGGTCCAGGGGCTGGTCTCGTCGGAGTACCATCGAGAGAGAGGGAGGGAGTGGGTGAGAGCGAGCCAGTGGCGGTGAACCTCGAAATCTGTGCTATGGTAGGAGGGGATGAGGAGAAGCTTTACGCAGGCGGCTACCCCGAAGAACCATAAAATCTCTGACATGGATGCAGGTTTGTGAAAACCCAGGATTCAGGTTTCATTCAAGCATCCCATCCATCCATCAAACACCATCAAAATGCCTTTGGCTCTAGAGGAGCTCCCGGAATCGCAAACAAGTCGTTCATGTTCGTCATAGTCAAAAATGGAGAAAATGCTATTTTGCATTTTTTCACAATTCTTTTGACACATATGTCGTACTTAATTTATCGGTGATTTTTTTTTTAATTATTATTATTAGGAGAATGTAAAATAATATGATTCTAAACAAATATTTTATAAAAGAATGCAAATTCAGTCCACGTAGTTTACCTGATTTATAATAAACACTATATGATATCAAAATGTCCAAAGTGCTCTATGCATAAATAACAAAGTACGTTCTCCTATTAAATTTCGTCAAAAACTTGAAGGATTTCATTAATGTATTATGTTAGAGTTAATAAAATTATGGCACGCATCATTTTTTAAACGTTATTATTGTAAACTTTTTAAACTTGAATACATTAAATTCTTTAATACAATCTATTTAATTGACATTTATCCTTAAAAAATATAATTTTTATATACATTTTTAAGATTGTATGTGAAAATTATGTACTACAAGGACAAATATCGCTATGTTAATCATATTAAAAATATATATAAAAATCACATGTTTTAAAAATAAATGTCAAATTAATAAAATAAATTTTTTTCGATCCAGTTTGAAGGAAGAAAATTTTAAGTCATCCGGTCCCCTCTTCTTTTTGGACTATTTTGTTGGGGTTTTTAATTAAAATTGGGTTCCTCAGTACCCCGCCATAGCATCCTATTTTCTTTTCTTCCCTTTTCCATATGTTTAAAATGAAATCGAGAAAAATGATTAATTGGTAGGACTTAGCCTAAAAAGTGTAAGAAAGCATACTAAGTTTAGAAATGGCAGAGTATTTTCACTACTGACCATAGTTTCTACTTAAAAATGTACAATAACAATTACACTTGATGATAATTCCAGAAAGCAAATGTATACCTCTACAAGATAAGAAATTCAAATACTACACTTTGACTAGTTATCCATTTGCAAGCCTCTCTTGAGTTTTATCATTGTCTGCATATGATGCTTGAGATGAGATATCATCAGTTTGAATTGTATGCTGACTGATGTAGAGGATGCTGACTGGACCAATAACTGGTTTGCTGAATTGGGTGATTTCTCTGAATGAGCAGCAGAGGATATTGCAGAGATATCCTTAACAAAAAGTTCATTTCGAAATTTAGTAGAATAAATAAGTAATTCAAGCTATTAGCCCTCAGTGAAATTAATATTACAGAGAAGCATGTCATGAGAATTTTGGTTCACCATCATATACTCTGACCAAAATCAATGAAATGTGTGCTTAAGGGCCACAAAAATTTGTGCGGGACAACACTTATTGAACATCTTCTTATAATCAACTAATTCATACCCATAAATGTTGATTGACATAAAATTAAAACCAAGCCTTGCACGCCAAATAATCTGCTTATATGGGATATTAACCTAACTCCTTGCAACCTCAGTTTTGCAACAATATTGGCATTATAGTTTAATGGTAAATTGATTAGACAACTGAAGAATCAAACTGATCAATTTCAAGCAATAATACTGCACAGACAAATAATTTTAAAACATTCTCCATAGTTTTTAAAAAGAAAGACATGGATGAGATAAAGAAAAAGCAGATTAGTGACCCTTAGATAGACAAATAACTTTATGTCAACGCATGTTAAATTGCAATCTAGACCATGGTCAAAAAAACTTTACAATGGTCTTTGATGGCACAAAGTTTCTCAAGCCCAATACCAAAATCAGATCTTAACTAATTAATTTGTCCCCCAGCAAACTGGCCAAAAATCAAAATTTGATAGAAACCCAAAGGACTTCAAATTTAAAGCTTGTTTATCTGTCCATAGAGAGTTTAGTTCATGCATTGTCCATAACAATGTTTAGTTCAAGCTTGTGACAAACAATGAACCATCAAATTATTCTAGGTCCATAATACCAAAGGTAGAAAGAAAAATACCAAATGTAAAGTAAAAAGATACCAACAACCCAAGCTACTAAAACAAAAGACAGAGCAAATAAGTAGATACTAAAGAACACCACCACAAATAAAGCAAACAAGAAGAGACATGCATCTAACCAACAAAAGCTAAAACCAAGTGAAAGATTTCCTAATGGGAAATAGAAATGTCGACCAAAGAAGAAAACATTATACCAAAAATGCACAAAACAATGAACCCGAACCAAAAAAAAAAACCCCTTAAGAAGATGTAAAGGTGCATTCTACACACTTCTCATCTCTAGGATCCTTATAATGACACGATGCTGCCATGTGATCAATGCAAACGCTTCTATTTCTATGAAAAAATTATATTTTTATTAAATAATCTAATAAGAACAGAACAGAAGCAAAAACAATTTCAAAAGCAATGTGACATATCAAAACAGAAATCTATAATATAATCTTCTTAAGATATGCATTGAATTCAAACGACACTATCACCATCGAGGAGAAGGAGGCTTCCCCTCACAAGACCATGTCCAAATATTCCCTCACAAGTATTACGTGAGGGTAATCCTCCCGTAATCCATCTCCATCAGAACCTTTTTTTGGCCGTCCGTTGAGACCACTACTTGCCACCCCTTCAGACACAGTACAAAGGCGACTCCAACAAGTCTCCTTCATAATCCAAACGTCAATGGCTCCTTCCTCTAGCGCATATGCGGAAACACAGAGCGATCCTCCCAAAACCTCCAAAGTTTTAACCCACTGCGGTTCTACCGGAAGCGTATGCTCTTGGAATTTCTCGGTGGCGAGTTGGAATGCGAGAAGGCGGGTCCCTTCCGTCTCACTCTCAACCAACCAATACAAAGCACCGTTGGAAAAAACCGGCCCCAAAAAAATACGCGAGTCCTTGTAAGGCCATTCGTCTTCTACTCTTCTCCAAGAATGTGCTTTCAGACTATACACCTTAACTTCAAAGGCCCCTGCATAGTTTTCCATAATCTTTAAAACCTCAAAATTGGTTGGCTCAAAGGGTAATTTCTTGAATTTTCTGATTGATGGGTTCCACATCACAGTTTCACCATCACAAGTGCGGATGCAAACCAAGCCATTGCAACTGTCTACGATATCTGAGAAGATTTTCACGGGCTGATTCTCGTTGGAAAAGTTTACCAAGTAAAAATTTAGCGGCGGATCATCAGCCTGGTTCCATGTCTGCACAATGAGAGTGCCTTCTCTGTAGTTCTCGAGATGGATCTTCACGAAACCTGGGTCGTTCATTTGGGCGAACCATGACTTCGAAACGTACTGGAAACGTAGTAGAGACTTGACGGGTAGTCGGTAAAGTATTTCGTTGATCAGCTCTTGCGGAAGTATCGACATCTTTCAGCGCCCTTTGAGTTTTGAAATTTGGTCGGTGGATTTTGCAGGATTTTTAGGTTAAGGAATAGGGATGACGGAGGAGTTGCGACGTAGCGGGTGGTATACTATATATCAACTCCATTAGTCGGTGCGTTTTGGGCCTTTACATGGACTGAGGCGTTTCCTAGAATTGGGTGGTAAGCCCCAATACCAATAGTTAAGACAATCGTAATTTCAATAAACCTAATGTTTTCTGGTTAAGGAAAAAATTGTTAAAAAAATAATTTAAATCTTTAAAATCGGTAAAAGAAATATTTATGGTCATTCTTTTTCACTTTTAACCTCTAAAAAAAAAAAACCCTCTCAAACAAATGTCAATGCAGTCTAGCCTCCTACAATTCCATTTTTAGTTCCATCACGGAGGGCAGCGATCTTTATACCAAAGTTTGTCATACTTTTTGTTACGCAATTTAGAATCCTAAGCATGCTCCAACCACTCAAAAGCATTAATTGTAAAAGTTCTTTTGCATTTTCTGTTATTTTCGCCAGTAAATATAGACTTATTAAGCCAAATTAACCATTGTTAAGCCAATATTGTGGTGGAAACTTTATTTTTTTATTTATTCTTTATTGTTATTTTAAAAAAAAAAAAAAAAAATTTGAGAGCTTATCATAAATCAAAACTTGTTAAATGCAACACTTCAAAAAGATGATATCAAAAATACAAGTAAGAGCTTGCTTAATAAGAATATGTTCCTCACTAACTTTCTTCGCGAGAACATAAGCCGCTTCATTTAATTAGGGACTAACATGGTTAGCCAAAAATAAAAACAACCTTAAAGATAATTATTTGAATGTATTATTATTTTCCGTGAGACATGCCAAATCATAATCATATTTTAAGTTTGAAAAATAATCGTTTATCATCCATCCCTCATTATTACTATTCTACCAACCAAAAAAACAAAAACACTCATAAATATTTAACAAACACCCTGTTTATTCTTTATTTGTAAGGCTTAGCAAAATAACCTTAAAGATAATTATTTTAACGTCATTATTATTGGCCATGAGACATGCCAAAATTATACTAGTGAATAATCAGTTTGTTTTCACAAATTACTTACTATTCTTAACGCCTGCAAAACCCAGCAACCGACTAATTGAGTTCATATATTATATACGGTAATTGTAAACATCAGCCCAGGCTGATGCTACAGTGCATCAGCCTGGGCTGATGCTAATCGGGACTCTATTATATATATATATATATAATATATATATATATATAATTATATATGATACCAAAAAGGGGGGCGGAAGTGGAGATTATCTGGAGAAAACACTGTACGTGGTTCTAAGTTGTATTTGAGAATTGGGATGAAAGATCAGAGTAACAAATAAATGTACTTCACAATTAAAATCAGAATATAAAATAAACTGATAAGTGAAATGCATGAAAATAAGATAATTTAAATTAATGATAAACTTACAGAATATTAGCACAAAGCTGAATACATCTGAAGATAGTTGCAGATAATTGAAAATACAAAAGTGTTTACAATTTCTGAGAATATGAGAGTTCTATCTTAGCAAAAGACTAGCTGTTCAATAAGCTCTGCCTTGAAACTAAGAAGAGAGGTGATTATATAGCCATCCGAGGAGAGGAGGCAAGGTGGAGGAAATCATGAGATTCTTGAGAGCTGACAGGCACTTGAGTGCTGTTTGAATTGAGGAGCCAAAAGGAGATTCCTTTAGCTTTTACTTGAGTAAAAGGCACCGAAAGTAAGGGTAACTTGTCGGGTAACTTTTACTTTCACTGTTGATGAATAGTACTTTGTCTGGAGAGACTGTACTATCATTTGGCTTCTTCTACCGACGGCTTCTGGAGCGGCTTTGGTAGACTTGAAGTCTTCATCTGATAGACTGGCGTAGGATCCTGAGCATCTTGATAAGGATCCTTGAGCTGGTCTAGATGGACAGAGGACTCTGCTGAAGAGGCATCGTCACTGTCATCACTGTTACCACCCCTCTGTGGCTTGCTGGAGAAGTACCTGGGCCATGGCTAGGATGTCCTTTTTGGAGGGCTTCTTGGTTTTGGCTGAGGACTTGGATTGAGAAGAATCTGACTTCTTTTGGAGGAGGAAGCAGATTTCTCTTTTTTGGAGGCCTGGAGGGCCTTGGCGATCCCTGGTTGGACAAGGGATATTTGGGACAACTGTTTCTCAGAAAAATCTGAGTAGAGCTGTTCTTGAATGCTGGTGAAATTATATTTATCCCACCATTTAACTGAATATTGTCTGGCAATGCAATTGTCAGATCTTATGTACTGCCATTTCAGAATCCATGGAACACCATAGAAGGCAAAGAAATGGAGTGAACTTGGGAACAGAGACTGATGTCCTGAGATTTGAAATGCAGTTGAGAAAAATTTTACTGCATCTTTAACAGCAATTGGCATTATGTCATGGCAGGGGCCATGGACTTGCCACCATCTGAGAACCCATGTCGGGAATGGGCTACTGAAATCCCTGTCAAACTGCACAAACCAACTGTGAGTAAAATTGTCAAACTGGTAAAGGAAAACCTTGTACCAAGCATCAACATAGTCATGATATGAATAAGGAATAGCATGACCCTTGAGAGGTTTAGTTTGGTGAGGAGGCAACTCCCACATATCTTGGGAAATGAACCTTAGCACATAAAGATGATGATAAAGTAAATCCTTTTTGGTGTTTGAATCTTTCCAGATAGGTTTGATTCTTGCCGATTTGGAAAAATCAAGGATATCGGAATAATATCTCAAAGTTTTTAAAGGATGAACAGCGGGGAAATGCTGTCCTGGAGGAAAATAAGACCTAGCTACATGAGCAGGAGATTTGATATCTTCAAAGTTTGGTTCAATCATGAACAGATTTTGAGGAGTTTTTTGATGGTAAGGAGAAGTCTTACCATGAAAGTGGAAAGCCTGCTTCGGCTGAGCAGAAGAGGCGAATGGATCAAAAGCTGTTTCAAGAACAGTTTGATATGAAGGGGTATTTGGAACCGATCCAAGGACGGTAAATTTGCTTTCAACTACTTCCAGCGCTGAAGAAGGCTTGGAAGAGGAAATGAGTTGGCTAGGAGTAACCAACTTGGGAATAGGACCGAAGGGATCAATGATCTCTCGGGAAGATTTTGCATCCGAAGACATGGGGGACTTTCCCATGCTTTGGAGTCTTTTATCCGCTGCGCTGGTGTTCAAGCTGCAATGCAGCTACTCTTTTTATCTGTCATTTCTTCCCTGCAAAAATTCACGGGTTAGGAAGTCAGGAATTGAATTTTGAGCACCGGCAATGAATTCGATGTCAAAATCAAATAAGCTTAAAATGGCTTGCTATCGTGCAAAAATTTGTTTTGATGCAATGTTTTGAACATCATTTTCTAAAACATGCTTTGCAGATTTGCAATCTACTCTAACCAAAAATTTTTGATTAAGTAAATCATCTTGAAATTTTGTAATACATAGTACTATAGATAAAATTTCTTTTTTAATAGTACTATAATTAATTTGTGAAGAGGTCCATACACCTGAATGAAAACGAACAAGTTGTTCAGGTTGAGTGGAATGAACCATTTGTTTGAGAATGCCACCATAACCAATGTCTGAGGCGTCAGTTTCAACAATTTTGAAAGCATTGCTGCTTGGGATTCCGAGACAAGGGAGTGTCTGGACAAATTTTTTGATTTCTTGGACAATAGCAGTATGTTGAGGAGTCCAAGGAGGAGGATTTGTTTGAAGCCTATCAAAAAGGGGCTTGCATTTTTTGCGGAGATTTTGATAGAAATCAGCAACATAATTAAGGGATCCTAAAAACCTTTGGAGCTGGGTTTTTTCAAGGATTTCATTTGGAAATTTGTCAGCGAATTGGATTACTCGACTGATAGGACTAATTTTTGACTGCTGGATATTAAATCCAAGGAATCGAATACTAGTCTGAAAAAGTTTTATCTTAGTAGCTGAAACTACAAGACCATTTGACTTGATAACTTCTAGAAATGAATATAAATGTTTACAGTGTTCTTCAAGAGATTTTGAAAAGATTAACACATCATCTATATAGACGATGGAGAATTTTGAAAGAGGATTAAGAATATCATTCATGATATTCTGGAATTCACTAGGAGCGTTTTTTAAGCCAAAAGGCATTACGTTCCATTCGTATTGCCCAAAAGGAGTGACAAAAGCAGTTTTGTATTTGTCATCCTCAGATATTTGGATTTGCCAAAATCCTGATTTCATGTCAAATTTGGAGAATAGAATAGACTTACTTAGTCTATTAATAACATCTCTTTTGTTAGGAATAGGATACCGAATCCATTCCAACACTTTGTTAAGGGGTTTGAAATTGATAACCAACCTAGGGGCTCCACGTTCTAATTCAGCATTTTTCTGAACATAGAAAGCTGAGCAAGACCAAGGTGACTTACTTTTGCGAATTATACCTTTCTGTAATAAATCTTTTATTTCAGATTGGCAGAATTCCAAAGTTTCCGAGCTCATTTGAATGGGCCGGGCTTTAGTAGGTATCTTCCTTTCATCAAATCCTTTGATATAGGGAAGATTAACTGTATGTTTCTTCCTATGCCAGAAAACAGTAGGAAGGTTGGAACAAACTTCATTCCGAATCCTTTCTTCAAAGAGTTTGATTCTTTGTTGAAGGATTGGCTGTTTTAATTGATCTTCAATTCTTTTAGCTTGGATTTCTTCTTGCAGAAAAACAACATGCTGTTTGAAACTGTTCTTGAAAGATGTCTTTCTTCATATTGAACATCCGGGGGGGTTGGCCTAGGATACCAATTTTTTGTGAGTGTAGAGGATTGGATTTGTGGTTTGTGAATCCTACGCAACTCTAAGTTTGAAAATGCTTTTTCAATTTTGTCTATTTCCGTATCAGAATCTGATTCCGATGAGGTTTCAGTATCTGAGGATTGAGGAAAGGAGACAACTGTAAGAGTTTTTGAAGATTCTGCAAGATCCCTGAGCATTTGCTCAATTCTCTGGATAGGTCTTGAGCTATTAACCATTAAAGCATTCCCTAATTTGATTTCGGGAGTGATCAAAGGTTTTTGTTTTGGTGGAGTTTTAGACTCAATTTTTTCTTCAATTTTATCCAGTTGTTTACCTATGACATGTAGGCATTGGTTGGTAAAATTGTTTTGTTCAAGAACTTTTCTTGAGGACTGTCCATCTAGACCAGCTCAAGGATCCTTATCAAGATGCTCAGGATCCCTACGCCAGTCTATCAGATGAAGACTTCAAGTCTACCAAAAGCCGCTCCAGAAGCCGTCGGTAGAAGAAGCCAAATATTAGTACAGTCTCTCCAGACAAAGTACTATTCATCAACAGTGAAAGTAAAAGTTACCCGACAAGTTACCCTTACTTTCGGTGCCTTTTACTCAAGTAAAAGCTAAAGGAATCTCCTTTTGGCTCCTCAATTCAAACAGCACTCAAGTGCCTGTCAGCTCTCAGGAATCTCATGATTTCCTCCACCTTGCCTCCTCTCCTCGGATGGCTATATAATCACCTCTCTTCTTAGTTTCAAGGCAGAGCTTATTGAACAGCTAGTCTTTTGCTAAGATAGAACTCTCATATTCTCAGAAATTGTAAACACTTTTGTATTTTCAATTATCTGCAACTATCTTCAGATGTATTCAGCTTTGTGCTAATATTCTGTAAGTTTATCATTAATTTAAATTATCTTATTTTCATGCATTTCACTTATCAGTTTATTTTATATTCTGATTTTAATTGTGAAGTACATTTATTTGTTACTCTGATCTTTCATCCCAATTCTCAAATACAACTTAGAACCACGTACAGTGTGTTCTCCAGAGATTTGATATCTTCAAATCTTCAAAGCTCTGATGTCAAAATCAAATAAGTCTTTAACTTTTTTAAGTATTGAGTTTTTAGACTTGGGTCTTCAATTTTACTGATTAACTCAAGGAGAAGTTCCTCATGTTCCTTAGTTTTTGTTAAAACTTTGATTGTTTTACAACAAGTGTCTTGACAACCAAAATTGACATTTTGACATTTTTGTTCTGCACCTGAGTGAGAACTATTTGAAAATGAACTTGAGACTGAATAATCAGAATCAGGTTCACTTGACTCTGTATCCCTAATTTTTAAAACTTTTATCAAGTTTTCTTTATCTTCATTAGAGATTTGAAGTTGTTATATATATATATATATATATATATATACCACCGGCGCTCAAAAGATGTCGATGTCGATGCTTCCACTGCCCGCCAAGTATCTATTGCGCTTTCAGTGCGTTTCCAAGGCATGGTTCACCCTGATCAAAGACCCAACTTTCATAGACATGCATCTCCAGAACAACAAAGAACGCACTCTCATTGTGCAGACATTGCAGAAGATTGGGTATGATTGGGGGTCAGATTACTGCTTGGGGTCAAACCACGAGGATCAGCCCGTGGAGCTCTTCATCCCATTCGTTCATCCGCAAGAAATATTCGCCCACCCCAAAATCGTAGACTGTTGCAATGGCTTGGTTTGCCTCACCACTTATGTTGGTGAAGCTGCGATTTGGAACCCATCAATCAGAAAAGACAAGGAATTACCCTTTGAGCCAACCGTATACACTCGTCGTTTTCCATCCAATTTTCCATTCCCGAATGTCAATTTTGCATTCGGGTATGACCCAATCAACAACGATTATAAGGTTTTAAGGGTTGTGGAATACTTTGAAAGCTCTAAAAGCCTTGCCGGTCCAGATGGGCTTGCAGGGGCCTTTGAAGGTAAGGTATTATAGTCTGAAAGCACATAATTCGTGGACAAGAGTAGAAGCCCAATACCCTTACAAGGAGTCGCGTTTTTGGTCGGAGCCGGTTTATTTGAACGGTGCTTTGCGGTGGTTGATTAAAACTACGACTAGAGGGATTCGCCTTCTCGCATTCCATCTCTCCACCGAGAAATTCCAAGAGCAAACACTTACCGGCCTTACGGTTGAACCGCAAACTTTGGAGATTTTGGAAGGATCGCTGCTGTGTGTTTCTGCATATAGACCGGAGGCACAAGCCATTGACTTTTGGAAGATGAAGGGGACTAGTTGGAATCAGCTTTGTACTGTGCCTCTGGCTGGAATCCAGTGCGAGTAGTGTTCTCAACGGACGGCCAAAAAAAGCTTCTGATGCAGATGGATTATGACTCCAGGGGTGAGCAAAACCCGCCCATACCCGACCAAACCAACCCGCCTGCCCCGAAAATCATGGATTTTCTAGTCTTTTTCGCGGGTACGGGTATATTTTTTGGAAACCCGTACGGGTCAGATCGGGTATTGGGTTTAACTTTAAAACCGCGGGTTTAAACCCGACCCGAATTGAACATGATGCTATAAAACCATCTTTTTCACAGACACCCACACCATACCCTTCGGTTCCCAACCACCAGCCACCAGGCCCACCACCACCGGCCTCCGGAAAAAATCCCGGCGATCTCACTGGAGGCTAGGAGCTAGCGCCCTCTAGGCTCGGCACCCATAGATCAAAACCAAGGTAATTTCTAAATTTTCTCAATTTAAAAGCTTGATTTATGTTTATACATAGCGAGTAAAGAATAATCTAATGGAATGGAAGTTGATAATGCCCATTTGAGAGTCTTGGCCGAATTCCACAATTCGGGGTTTCGGTTCTCAGGTGTGATTTTGGGAGTTTATGTGCTCAACTCTTGGGAGTATGGGAAGTGGTTTATACCATTTTTTGGGGGCTGTGTTTGGCTGGCTGGCCTTGGAAATGGCTTCAAGTTTGGGTTTTTGTTGATGTTTATGTTGGGATGTACTTGATTTCTTTTTAAGAATTTTTAATTTTGAAGAGTTGTTTGAGCATGAATCATGTTGGAGTTTTGGGTATGGGTTTAGGCACCCAGGACACTCATTAAATTCTTGAAGCAAAAATTTGATTTTCTGTTGGTGAGTGGAAGACATTGTGGCATTTTACCAAAACACCATTTTATCTTTTCCCCTTTCTTCGTTTTCAGAAATCAAGC
Organism: Betula pendula; assembly: GCA_900184695.1. NCBI lineage: Eukaryota > Viridiplantae > Streptophyta > Magnoliopsida > Fagales > Betulaceae > Betula > Betula pendula. Next base: position 329,109 of record FXXK01000443.1, read on the forward strand.
ATAACTTAAGAGCTTAAGGCCCTGTTTGGCAACATCTTTCACTCCAATTTCAATTCCACTCCAATTTTCAAAAAAAAACATTCCCACTTTTTATATCACATCAACTACTTTTTAACAACTTTTTTTACTTTTTATATCACATCAAATATTTTTTATTACCATTCAAATAAAATACTCACTAAAAAACAAAAAATTTCACTTTTCCATACAAAACATTCCCTCTTAACAATCACATCATGCTACAGTGGAATCATCCCCAAAGAATAGAATCTGTGCAAACAAGGCCTAAGCCTCTCTCCCTCTGAATTCTTGAAGTAAAAATTTGATTTTCTGTTGGTGAGTGGAAGACATCGTGACATTACCAAAACCCATTTATCTTTGTCCATTTCTTTGTTTTCAGAAATCAGGTGTAACTCAAGGTCTTGAGCCTTTCTCTTATCGAGTCAGATGACTTGATAATGTGTTTTGAAGTTTTATTTTTTATTTTTTATTTTTATTGGAAAATGTGTTCTGCAGTAACATAAAGATGAAAACAGTTTTAAGTATTTTGTATTTTGAGTTGTTTGTTAGTAATTTTGTTTTGAAAATAGAAAACAAAAGACAAAAAACTCGTGAATTTTAACAAACATAGATGTTGAACTCTCTATGCCCTCTTGTTTTAGTTATTACTCGCATTTAGTTACAAAGAAGAGTACTTTTTTTTCTCCTAAGATTCCAACTTCCAATATTCTTAACCATTAAGATTTTACAAATGCCAAATGTAAATTATTTCTTCTTAGAAAATAATTTGTGGTTTCTTTTGTTTTTGTTTTCTGTTTAAATTTTGTTCGCTGCTCTGTTTATCTCAGAAGAATTCAGGTGGGCATTTATTACTTTAAATCTCAATGGACAGTGATTTCTCAGGAAAGCCTCCTCCTTGTCAATGGACTCGATTGAATTCAATGCATCACCTTGTGTTACATTTCCGTTGTGGACTTTTTTTTTAGCCTAAAGTCTTTGGTTGCATTTTTTTTTTTGTTATTATAGATTTCTGTTTTGGTATGTCTCATTGTTTTAGAAATTGTTTTTGATTCTGTTCCATTCTTTTGATTGGATGTTGGTATGTTGTTTAGCCTTTTTTTTTTTCTCCCCGCATAATTGCCTATGTGGCTTTGATGATGTGCTTTCTTTGATGCATATGAGGGAGCCTTGCAACTAATGATTGACGACATGCAGTTACATTTAGTGGATTTTTTTAGCAGGAGCCATTGATTTCTTTGGTTCCAATTTTTCACCATTTCCATTGAAGTGATACTTCTGTTGGCGTATGGTTCTTACGTTTTAATGGGTGGTTGTTGTCATTAATTTTTTAATATATTTTTTCTGGTGTTGGTGTTTCTCTTCTTTCTCCGGCTAATTTCTCAAGTCATACTTTCTATAGCAGGTTGGATACCAACTTTTCTAATAGGACTCTAGATGCAGCACAAAGGGTTGGTGGAGTAACCTGCTCTTTTTTCATTTTCATGTTTTGGGTTTCATAAATTGGATTTGAAATTGAAAACCTAGATGGCTTTAGGTATGGATATTCTCATTGCTCTTGCCTTGTATACAAATATTTCATCCTTGGACATTCTTTCTTATCACTTTCTGTATTTCAAGTTTATATAACGATTCCCTTTTAGAGCATGAAGTGCTGCTGGATTTTGGATAGTTAGCCTTGTGAATGATATATAGTTAAAATATAAAATATGAATCAATTTCTTAGAAAACATGGAAAATTTTAATTTTAGTTCATGCTATGATGGAACTAGACATTTAATTTGAAGGGGCTGCGCGCATTGACATTTTTGGGCTAAAGTGTTTTTTTTTTTTTTTAAAAAAAAAAAAAAACCAAAATATTCTTTTTAACAACTTTAAGGGCTTTTTTTTAAAAAAAATAATTGTTTTGCTTAACCCCAAAACAGTAGGTTTATTGAAATTAGGATTCTCAACTATTCTCAATTATTAGCTTTCAAATAATAATAATAAAAAAATCTAAAATGAATTCATATGTAATTATGTATGACTCCCCAAGCCCAAATCCTAGGAAAGTCCTTAGCCCATGTTTAACCCAAAACACACCGACTAGAATGGAGTTGATATATACCGGCCACCCGCTACTACTCCTCCGTCCCTATTCCTTAACCTACGCCGCCGCTTGCAAAACCTACCAACCGAATTCAAAACTCAAGAAAGAGATGAAGAAGGACGTCGATGTCGATACTGCCGAAAGAGCTAATACCCGAAATACTTTCCTAACTCCCCGCCAAGTCTCTATTGCGGCTCCAGTGCATTTCCAAGGCATGGTTCGCCCTAATCAAAGACCCAACTTTCATCAACGTCCATCTCAAGAACAACAGAAGAGAATGCACTCTCATTGTGCAGGCACATCACTGTGAAACTGATCGGCCGCTAAGTTGGAAGCACTACTTGGTAAACTTTTCCAATGTCGACGATGATGAGCCTGCGGCCGTGGAGGCCTTCCTGCCAATATTATCCATCCCCGATATCATAAACTGTTGCAATGGCTTGGTTTGCATCCGCGATTATATATCTAATAAAATTGTGATTTGGAACCCATCAATCAGAAAATACAAGAAACTACCGTTTGAGCTAAACGCAAATTTGGATTCGGGTATGATCCAATCAACAACGATTACAAGGTTTTAGGGATTGTTGAATACTTTAATAGCGTTTATACAAATGAAGCAGAGTTTCTTGCAGGGGCCATTGAAGTTGAGGTATATAGTCTGAAAGCAAATTCTTGGAGAAGAGTAGAAGACCAATGGCCTTACAAGAAGTCGCGTATTTCTTCCAAGCCGGTTTATTTGAACAGTGCTTTACATGGGTTGTTTAAAACTGCGACTAGAGGGATTCGCCTTCTCACATTCCATCTCACCACCGAAAAATTTCAAGATCATACGCTTACACTTCCGGTTGAACTGCAAACTTTGGAGGTTTTGGGAGAATCGCTATGTGTTTCTGGATATAGACCGGAGGCACAAGGCATTGACTTTTGGATGATGAAGGAGACTAGTTGGAGTCGCCATTTTACTGCGCCTACGTATTTCCGGCAAGTAGTGTTCTCAACGGACGACCAAACAGTTCTGATGGTGATGGATGACGAGAACGATCTCTTTTGGTATGATATAAAAAAGAAGACACAAAGTAGTGTTCTCCGGCAAATTCGCAACAAGATTTGGACATGGACTTGTGTGACAAGCCTCCTTCTCCTCCGGCGATATATAGTGTAAATTGAATTCAATGCATCGTGTTTCTTTAGATTTCTTGCAGGGGTTGATTCATTGCTTGATGCGGCTAACAATTTCACAAGTATTTCCCTTCTCTATAGAGGTGGAGGTAAGTCAAGGTCCTCTAAGAGTTAAAAGTGTTTTTAAGACTATATTAAACGTTCGATATACTATTATCCAACGGTCTTAAGAGTTTTAATCAAACGTTCGATGTACTGTAATGACACATGGCTTGCAAATATACAGACATGCGGACAATGTAAATAGTACTTGTCAAACGTGAGAAGGTCAAACTCATACGGTTGGTCCGGATAATTTTTTAAAATAAAAGTTCTTTTTGTCAATTTCTAAAATACTGGGCATTTTATCAAAACTTATGCTTTTGAATTATTTGAAATTTTGGAGTATTACAATTCTGATACCAAAGTCTGTCATACTTTTTGTAACACAATTTAGAATCCTACATGGTCTATAAACATGCTCTAGCCACTCAAGCATTAACAGTAAAAGTTCTTTTAATTATGAAAAAAATATAAAAAAGCCTCATCGAGTAACATACGTTTTCAAAAGCCTTGGGGGTGGCCAATCCATCACATGGGGTTGGATCAGCCACCCCCAAGGTTTTGTTCTTTTTTAAAAAAAAAATTAAAAAATCATTTAGTTTAATTTTTTATTTTTTATTTTTATTTTTTAAAATATTTTAATTAAGTAGTAGTTTGAAGGAGTATACGACATTACCAAATTTAATTTTAAGGGCTGCATTGACATTTTTTTAAGGGCTAAAGTTTTTGTTTTTTGAAAAAAAAAAATCAAAAATATATCTTTTTTTGCCAATTTAAAGGACTTTTTTTTTTGACAATTATTTTTCCATTTAACCAAAAAAAGCAGTAGATTTATTGAAATTATGATTCTTAACTATTGGTGCTTACTGCTTAGCACGTGGGTATCTGTTGATTCAGCCTTAGCTTTAAAAAAAACATAATAATAATTAAAAAAAATCCTAGGACCGACTTTTTTTTTTCTGAGAAAATCCTAGGACCGACTTATGTGTTCTTATATTATATATACCAGCACCCGCTTTACTCCTCCACCATCCCTATTTCTTACTATCAATGATCAGCGCTGAAAGATGTCTATGTCGATGTCGATGCTTCTAGAAGAGCTAATCACCGAAATACTTTCCCGACTGCCTGCCAAGTCTCTATTGCGCTTCCAGTGCGTTTCCAAGACATGGCTCGCCCTAATCAAAGACCCAAATTTCATCAACATGCATCTCCAGAACAACAGAGAACGCACTCTCATTGTGCAGACATCGCAGACATCGCAGACATGGAAGAATAGGATTGTGCTAGATTTAAATTACTACTTGGTCAACGTTTCCAATGAGAACGAGGATCAGCCCGTGAAGGTCTTCCCGTCATTCTTTGATCATGAAATATTCTCCTTCCCCATAATCGTAGACTGTTGCAATGGCTTGGTTTGCGTCTCCACTTTTTATGGTGAAGCTGTGATTTGGAACCCATCAATCAGAAAATACAAGAAATTACCCCTTGATCCAACCGTATACGATCCTCGTCTCCTATCCAATTTTCCATTCCCGAATGACAATTTTGCGTTTGGGTATGACCCAATCAACAACGATTATAAGTTTTTAAGGGTTGTGGAACACTTTGAAAGCTATAGAAGCGTTACCGATCCAGATGGGTTTGCAGGGGCCTTTGAAGTTAAGGTATGTAGTCTGAAAGCACAGTCGTGGAGAACAGTAGAGGCCCAATGGCCTTACAAGGAGTCGCGTATTTGGTCGGAGCCGGTTTATTTGAACGGTGCTTTGCGGTGGTTGATTAAAACTGCTACTAGAGGGATGCGCCTTCTCGCATTCCATCTCTCCACCGAGAAATTCCAAGATCAAACGCTAACCGGCCTTCCGGTTGAACCGCATACTTTGGAGGTTTTGGGAGGATCGCTGTTGTGTGTTTCTGCATATAGACGGGAGGCACAAGCCATTGACTTTTGGATGATGAAGGAGACTAGTTGGAGTCAGCTTTGTACTGTGCCTCTGCCTGGAATCCAGTGTAGGCGTCTAGTTCGAGTAGTGTTCTCAACGGACGGCCAAAAAATGCTTCTGATCATGCAGATGGATTTTGAAAAGAATCTCTTTTCGTATGATATCAAAAAGAAGACACTCAGTAATTTTCTCACGAATATTCCCGAAAAGATTTGGACACAGATTTCACAGGAAAGCCTCCTTCTCCTCGATGGTGATAATCGTGATAGTTCTGTCGATTGAATTCAATTCATCACTTTGTGGCTTTGATGATGTGGTTTCTTTGATGCATATGAGGGAGCCTCCTCCTCCTCCTCCTCGATGTTGATAGTGCCGATTGAATTCAATGCATTGCGTTTCTTGAGTTAATTGTCAACCTTTTTTTTTTAGCCAAGCTTTTGATGTCTTTGGCTGCATTTTTTAGTTATTTTTAGTCAGGAAGTTTGCATGTTAGTTTGACAAGCATGTTTATTTTTCCAATTCTCTTGTTCTTTGGCATAAGGCAGTTTGGTTTCCTAATTGTATCCCCGCAACAATAAGAATCACATGTATTAAGTTTTTTTGTTTCTTTTTTTTCGTGGCAGTCTTTAGCCTGATTGTGAATGCAAGTCTTAGCAACTTTTTACTGGGCTAATCACAGCATTGAAGCTCCTGGCACTCGATTTGAGATCAATTTCTTGAATAATAATGTTATTCTTTACATTCATTTTATCCGCTCTTTCTTTCTTTCTATATATCTCTATCTCTTTTCTTATCATTGAAAAACTTGAAATTAAATTTGGACCATTAAAACCTATAACATTGGTATTGTATTTTTTTACGGCAACTAAGCGAAATCTCATATTACAAATTGACTATTCACTTAACGTATCCCGAGCCAAATCCGATTCTTCACAGCTGAAAAATGGAATTTTTTTTCCCTTGCAAGGACACCTTTGTGCTTGTTCCTAAGCCAAACTTGGCTGCCACAGTCTTGCGCTTTAGGGTGTGTTTGAGATTGCAATTTTGTAGATAATAAATACAATTTTAAACTAAATCGCAAAAAATGAATCGTTTGGAGATTGCGTTTTTAAAAAATTACGATTTGAAAACGCATAAAATTTGTAAAGGTCAAATCTCGATTTTGCCAAACGCTTAACGGCGTTTTTAAAATCACCTTTTCAAATCGCACATTTTAAAATTGCTATATTTAAAATCGTACTTTTTAAAATTACATTTTCAAATAAACCCTTAATTGGCTTCCCTACCCCATCTTTACTAGTCAAATATTATTCATATTCAAGCATTATTCCATCGGGCTGCATGATCATTGTTATAGAAGCAACTTAAAATATCATTATAATTTTTCAGGAATCACCTGAATTTTCATAATTTTAGAATAGGAGATTTTATCCGTTTATAAACCATATATGTTGATAAATTGTTAAGATTCTAGATTTAATTACAAAAGTATGACAATTGACAAACCTTTGTATCGGGATTGCTGCTGCCATTAGGGATGGTACGATGGAACTAGAAATTTAATTTTAAGGGACTGCATTGACATTTTTGGAAGGGCAAAAGTTTGTTTATTTTTTTAATTAAAAACAAAAATATCTTTTTTACCAATTTTAAGGGCGATTTTTTTTTTTTTTTTTTTTTAACAATTGTTTTCCTTAACCCCAAAACAATAGGTTTATTGAAATTAGGATTCTCAACTATTGGTGCTTACCATGTGGGTTAGTGGGTATACGGGTATGTAATTATGTACGACTCCCCAGTCCCCAAGCGCAAATCCTAGGAAAGTCCGACTGAAATATATACTCCTCCGTCCCTGTTCCTTAACCTACGCCGCCGCCTGCAAAACCCACCGACCGAATTCAAAACTCAAAGAAAGAGACGAAGAAGGACGTCGATGTCGATACTGCCAGAAGAGCTAATATCCGAAATACTTTCCCGACTCCCCGCCAAGTCTCTATTGCGGTTCCAGTGCGTTTCCAAGACATGGTTCGCCCTAATCAAAGACCCAACTTTCATCAACGTCCATCTCAAGAACAACAGAAGAGAATGCACTCTCCTTGTGCAGGCACGTCACTATGAAAATGATCGGCCGCTAAATTGGAAGCACTACTTGGTAAACTTTTCCAACGTCGAGGATGATGAGCCCGTGGCCGTGGAGGCCTTCCTGCCAATATTATCCTTCCCCAAAATCATAGATTGTTGCAATGGCTTGGTTTGCATCCGCGATTATAAATCTCATATAATTGTGATTTTGAACCCATCAATCAGAAAATACAAGAAGTTACCGTCTGAGCCTCCGTTTGAGCCAACCGTAGGTGCTTCTCGTTTTGCATTACGCAATTTTGGATTCGGGTATGACCCAATCAACAACGATTACAAGGTTTTAAGGATTGTTGGATACTTTAAAAGCGTTTACACAAATGAAGCAGAGCTTCTTGCAGGGGCCATTGAAGTTGAGGTATATAGTCTGAAAGCAAATTCTTGGAGAAGAGTAGAAGACCAATGGCCTTACAAGAAGTCGCTTATTTCTTCCAAACCGGTTTATTTGAACGGTGCTTTGCATTGGTTGGTTGAAACTGCGACCAGAGGGATTCGCCTTCTCGCATTCCATCTCACCACCGAAAAATTTCAAGACCATACGCTTACGCTCCCGGTTGAACCGCAAACTTTGGAGGTTTTGGGAGTAACGCTATGTGTTTCTGGATTTAGACCGGAGACACAAGGCATTGACTTTTGGATGATGAAGGAGACTAGTTGGAGTCGCCATTTTACTGCACCAGCGTATTTCCGGCAAGTAGTGTTCTCAACGGACGACCAAACGGTTCTGATGGTGATGGATCACGGGAAGGATCTCTTTTGGTATGATATAAAAAAGAAGACACAAAGTAGTGTTCTCCGGCAAATTCAAACCAAGATTTGGACAGGGACTTGTGTGGGAAGCCTCGTTCTCCTCGGCGGCGATATATAGTACTAGTGTAAATTGAATTCAATGCATCGCGTTTCTTTAGATTTCTTGCTGGGTTCTGGGTTTGATTAATTGCTTGATGTGGCTAACAATTTCACAACTATTAGACATTATCTTGCTGCTGTGCCAATAAAACCATCTCTGCAGATTTTTTGCTAACCAATTAGTCTTATTATTATTATTATTATTATTGGTTCGTATAATCGTATTGCCTTTGTAGGTGTGCCTTGCTGCCTTCGGTTGCTATCTACAAGTTTGTATTAAATGGCTTCGTGGGTTTGCTCTGCAGGCTTGAATGGCTGCTAGAGTTGTTTCTTCTTGTTGCTGTTTGAAGTGCTAGTGCAGATCTCTCTTTTGTATTGCCTTTTACTTCTCAATAAACGTTTATTCATAAAAACATAATAATAAATAAAATAAAAATAAAAAAAGGTGATGTCTCCCAAAAATAAAAATAAAAATAAAAAGTGGCATTTAAGGAGAAACAAAAATTTTCTCTACATAGGGTGAGAATTACATGCTCTACATATACTTGTCAAATTTGTCGTATTAAAAATACATGTAAAAATTACATATTTTAAGTTTAAAAAATAAAAAAAAAACACATTCGTGTCGACTTTCGACGTCATTGAGAATGCAAGTCTTAGCAACCTTTTACTCGGCTCAACACAGTATTAAGGTAATTGAAACTCGATTTGAAGTAATGCTACTATTCGTATCTATTTATCACACTTATGTCCCTATCAATTGATAGGGCATAGTTTAAGTGACTAAAGTAAAGTAAATAACTTAAAACATGCAGTGCTCGTTACTTTCTGATTTGAGATCAATTCCTTGAAAGCTAGCCTGCGCCTGCTTCAAATATAAGTGAGTGAAACGTAAGGAGAATAATTGAGTCATTGACTCAAATATGCTACTTTAAAATTATAGTGCCATTATTGTACTTGTTTAAAAATCATAAAAATATGTTAGATCACAAATCAATTATTCCCTTAAAGTGTCCCGAGCTAAATCGGATTCTTCTCAGTTGGAAAATGAAATTATTTCCCTTGCAATGACACCTTTGTGCTTGTTCCTCTACCAAACTTGGTTGCCAGCCTCTTGGCTTTAATCGCCTAAACACCATATTTTAATTTCTCATTGATTTGTTGATAAACTAATGTTTTAAGTCTATACAAAGCAAGTAAAGCAAGTATGAGCTCTCACTTGAACTCACTACACCTTAAATTATTTTTCATTTATATATAGGTAAACTAATGTTATGGAAGTCGGTAACCCCATTTGCTGAATGGGATTTGCTAAACATCTTTTTTTTTTGTCTTTCTCTTTTTTTCTTATTTTTTAAAAATTATGAATGAATATGTAAGTCTTATATATGTGTGGACCATAAATTTAATAAAATTTTGAAAAAATAAAATGATAAAAAAAAAGACCCAAAAAGAAAGTTAGCATTTCTCTCCCTAAATTTTGTGGACTTTCCTAGACTGTGTTTGTTAAAAATTTTAGTTTTTTTTTAAAAAAAAAATAATAATAATAGAAGTTAATGATATGATATAAAGTATAGAGAATGTTGTAAATTTTTTGTATAGAAAAATGAAAAAAATTTATTTTTTAGTGAGTTTTTTATTTGAATAGTAATAATAAGTGAGTGATGTGATATAAAATATTAAAAAAATTGTTAAAAAATAATTGATGAAATATTAAAAGTAGTATTAATTTTAAGGGGAAAAAAAAAAAAAGTTTAACAAACTAAGTTTTAGCAACAAGAGCCAAACACTACTTAAGACCATTATATTGATGTTGATGGTTCATCGCTTTAGGGGACCAAAGAGTATGGAAGTCTTTCAGTTGGTTGACCGTGTCTCATAAGGGTGGAGGAGTTTTTTTTATTTTTTATTTTTTTATTTTTTTATTTTTAATTTTATTTTGAAAAGGGTGCGACCGTGCAGGAGTTAATTAAATAGGTTCACCATGCCAAAATGTACGATGAATTATGATTAGCGTGCCGTGCTGTCAGAAAAAAATAAAGAGGAATTGAGAGTTAATGTTGAGTGGTTGGAGCATGTTTATAGACCGTGTCGGCAAATTGATGGGATTCTACATTGTGTCACAAAAGTATGACAAACCTTGAGGCCTTCAATCCTTGCGATTGTCTGCTTAGAGTCGAGTACTGCAAATTAGACAGGCAATATGTTCGTTGTGAATGTAATTATGAGTGTTGTAATTGAAGAAAAAAAAAAAAACAAGTTAGTATTTGTTTTTTTATTATTCAATACGAAAAAGGAGAAAGGAGAGATTAGTGCATACCAAAAACAAATAAAGGATAGGCAATTCATACAAGTGCCTCAAAACCAAAAAACAATGCGAAAAAACTTAAAACTATTAAAAATTGGTTAAATAAATGATTCGGCATATTGGGTAAACTAGAGCTGCCACAAAGGGCGGTTCTCAGAGACAATATTCTAGAAACAAAACAACATTCACAGCAATGACTACATCAAGCACAAAAACGTACAAAACGAGGAAATAACACTAAAAATTGTTGGATCGGAGTCTCTAAAGAGAAGCTTTACCACATTGTCCAATAAAAGTTTGTTTGGAAGACACGAAAACAAAAGTTGCAACCATTAGCTTAAGCTAATGTCTAAACATGTGTATTAAAGTAGTCTTGGTGAACTCATTGGTGATTCTCTCCCTAACAATTAGTATTACAGCTATGGTTAATTAGCTTTTGCTTAAATGAATGTCTTGGTCTTTAACGTGTTTAGTTTGACTCCGGTAAAAAGTGTGGATGGCTCTTAGAACAAAGTTGCATTTTGTGGCCTGCAATTGGTGCAACTTTTGTACGCATGACATTATTAGATTTGTAAAAAGACTCACATGCGATAAGGAGTTTAGTCAATGTGAAAGAGATTCACACATGAAGGAAGATTTGTTGTGAGTGCACATGTAAGTGTTGTGTCTCACATAAAGAAAGAAAAAAAAAAAAAAAAAAAGAAGTGAGTAGTTAAAATACTTAAATGGATCCAAGCCATTAGCTTAAGCTTTGGAGCTAGAATGTTGTCTAAATATATATGTACATTAATGTACTCTTAGTACACTAAACACCATCAAAACCCTCCCTTATGCAGCAATCAGACAGCTGATCTCGATCCCAAAGCTTCTATGCTTAAACATATGCCTTAATCACATTAATAGGCCATTGTGTTCCATGGAACAAATTAAAACTTTCCAGTTCAAGTTCTGATTAATGCTTCATGTAAACTTTATGTTTTTTGGTTTTCTTCCCTTACTAATCTTCAGGGGATCATATGTTTATATAAGCATTAACATGTACATCTTCAAACTTTACAAAAGCTTACAACCGTTACAAAAGAACTAAAGAGTCATATAACCTATACAACTATTAAGGTTATCCAATATCACTAAACAAACAATTAAACATTATTAACATATGAATATGGTTATTCAAACTCAATCCAATGCAAGCTCTAGAATCGTACCTGGGTACGTTGTAGTTGTTTCAATTTCAACGACAGACAGACTATAAACGATTCTTTTATTTTCGTTTTCTTTCAAAAAAATATTAATGGGAGCTGTCATGTTCTTGTCTCTGACCAGAATGGGGATGAACACACTGAAATCGACATAAATAGCCATTACCAACTTCTCACATTTATGAAGAGCTCATGCCCAACAATGGAGATCGTAGATTGGGGTTTATTTGTCTGATCTATAAATAAATAGTAATAATAATAATAAGCTAGATGTCCAACAACCAATCAACCATGCCAGTGGCAGTGAGCAAACTTTTAGAATCATAGGTGACTTTTATTCCTCCGGTAGCTCCAGTGCAAAAATAAACAATGGAGATCGTAGATTGGAAGAAAATGTTAATTATTTTTTTTATTGACTGAAGTTACTACGGTTTATTTTTATTCAGGAGGATTTTCAGTGATTTTTTCAATTCCCCCTAAATACCCGGCCCAGATTTGATATTAGTAATCTTAATGCCACTTTCAACTTTGCTTCAATGAAATAGGCCAGTAAATGGAAACGATGGCCTTCGGTGCTTGTTTCGGATCATCCTCAGCTTATTTGCCGTAATTGTTGTTAAATTAATGCTTATCTCAAAAGTTGATAAGAATTATAAATTTAATCTTTAAATTAATATTATAATCATCTCCCTCACGTGTAACTCAAACTTTACCTTAATAAATACTGAGGCTCAACACATGAAATATTTAAAGGTAAATAAAAGAAATAAAGTTCAAATTCAAATTCAAAACATTTGTTCCGATACTATGTTAAATTATCATTTATTCTAAAAGCTTAAGTGGATAGAAAATAGTAAATTCAATAATTTAATTAATATTCTAACCATTATTATAGTCGGTTGATCAGCAATTTTGTTGCAAAATTGAGGTTGCAAGTGCAAGCGAACAATAACTCCAATTCCCATTTTCCTGGCCTGAACATCTACAGCCATATCCCAATTGACCTTCATAAAGCTAGGGTGAGGTGCTGGCTACCTTATCTACCCCAAAAGCCTTCATTACCGATCCAGCTATTGTTGAGGCCATGGCGGCTCTTTGAGCGGTTTCGTTTGGCCAGGAGTTGGGTTTTTGTTCAATGATTTTGGAGGGCGATGCCTTTCAAGTTGTGCAAGCTTTGAAGAAAGAAGGCGTAAATCAGAGTAAAATTGGCCATCTTACCAAGGAAGCAAAGGACCTATTGAAGAATTAATACTCTTGGCGTATATAGAGTTGTAGTCCTCATTGACTGTACTAACAATGATTGGAAGACAAGTCTAATTCGCCAGGCTTTTGGGGTGGCCACTGCTGACTTTATCTGCCAACTCCCTCTTGGCTCCGTACACAATCTTGACAAGCCAATCTGGCCTCACACCCCCACTGGCAAGTTCTCAGTTCGTAGTGCATACCATCAAGTGTCCTTTAGAAAAAGCTTTAGCAGATGAACGCCCCCCATGCTGTGAAGGTGTTTATGTGACGGGCATGCCAAAATGCCCTTGCAACGAAGGACAACCTATTTCGAAGAAAAATCACAAATGATTCCCTCTATCCCATGTGTGGCATTAAGTCCAAGACTTCGGGCCATATCCTTTGGGGCTATCCAGATGCAGAGGCTGTCTGGAGTTTGTGTGGGAATAAGATCCAGAAATACAGTGTTTACTATCATGATTTTATGCTTATTGTCGAGGAACTCTTTCGGTTTCTAGACAAGGAGGACATGAAACTTCTGGCTGTGGTGGCTCGACAAATTTGGTTCAGACGCAATGCGATGGTTCATGGTCACCCACCTTCTCCTATTGGCTCTTTGGTCAACACTGCTTTTGAGGCCCTTTCGACTTTCCACAAGGCTCACTCACCAGCCTTCCCCAAGGCTCCCGCCACCTCCTCCTGTCCCCCACAGTGGCTAGCCCCTCCACTTTGATTTGTCAAGGCCAATTGGGATGTGGCAGTGCAAAAGGATCGCTAGACCTCGAGCATTGGTGTTCTTGTTCGAGATAGTGAGGACGAGGTGCGGGCCTCTCTCTGTGCCCCAGTAGCCTACATCATCGATCCAGGTATTGCTGAGGCCTTAGGTGTGCTTCGGGCGGTCCAATTTATTTGGGATTTGGGTTTCCACAAGGTGATCTTCCAGAGCGATACCCTTCAAATAGTGCAGGCACTAAATCAAGAAGGAAGCAACTTCAGCAAATTTGGTCATCTCACTGATGAAGCCAAAGGATTAATGAATTCTCTGCAATCCCATAGGGTCAACCACGTTGGTCAGGCTCTTAATGGTGCGGCGCATAACCTGGCTAAGGAAGTTTTATCCCTGTGTGAGGATCTCATCTTGATTGAGGAAGTGCCAAGTTGTATTTCAGATATTATCTCTAAAGAGCATTGTACTTAATCAGTTATAGTTTTAATGAAAATTGCCCTTTGCCACTCAAAAAAAAAATACTCCTGGCGTATCCTTCATGTCCGTCATCACCTCACCGAGGCGGCCCATTGTCTTGCGAAGGATGCATTGATGCTTAGGGAAGATTATGTCCTTATTGAAGAAATTTCACCTTTTATTATTAATATTGTCTCTTTGAAACGTTGTACTTAATCCGCTTATTATAAATAAGATACATCCATTTTCCTGCAAAATATATATATATATATTTGCGCCATATATGAGCAGATTGTTTAGCGTGCGAGGCCTATTTTAGCTTTGATTTTATGTCTATTAACATTTATGGCATGAGTTAGTTGATTATAAGAAGATTAAGGTGTGTTGCACGGCTTCCCCCTTTCCCTTATTTGAATTAAAAAAAAAAAAAAAAAAAGGTGTGTTGCACGGCTGACTCGATAGGTCACTTTTTTCTATTTGTAAAATTTATTTTATATAACTTATTAGATATAGAATGGCTTTTATCACTTGATTTAAAAACCTAAAATAATAAGACTTAAAGAAAAAATAAAGAGAAAAATAGAAATAAGTTATAAAGAGTGATTTGTACCCAAAAAAAAAAAAAAAAAAACGTTGCATGTTGAAGACTCGCCACGTAATTTTTTTTGTTATGCACAACCCAAATAATGAGAATTTATGCACTTTGAAGATTTTTCATATTATTCTAAGCATTTAATTCAAATGGACAGTGAAAAAACAATTATGCATGTTGGACTTTCATGAATATAAAAATAAGGCTTTTTAAAAGAATAAACAAGTGATGATTTACAAGAATTTATGAAAATTGAGATTTTTCACAAATGTGAATAATGAGACTTTCAATTTTTAATTACTTTTACCTTAGTTGGGGGCCTTAAGTATAAACTATTTATTAAATTTTTACCATATTAGAGCCTTACTTTTTTTTTTTTTGGAAAGAATCTTTATTGTATAATTATTAATTTAATGCCTTAATTAGAGAATATTTATTAACTTTTGACCATTTTAGAGCCTTAAAATATTTTTTTAGAAAGAACCTTTATTGTACAAATACTAATTGAGGGCCTTAATTGTAGAGTATTTATTATCTTTTTACCATATTAGAGCCTTAAACCTTTTTTTAAAAAAAAAATAAAAAAATCTAATATATAATTTTTAATTGGAGTCCTTATTCAATTGGGGCCTTATTCAATTCGAGGGGACCGGCTAAGCTTGAGCCGCCCATGATGTGTTGGTAAGGTTTATCCTTTTTGGACACTCAAAATTAGTTGAAAAGTTATCATCGTCGATAGTCAGCAACAAATATTGCTGATAATAATTATTTTATTGTTATCTATGAGTATTTAATGAGGTTAGCATATACTTTGCAAATACCCCGAGGACAATGCTAATGACATCTATCCTATTACTTTAAAATGACTAATTAAATTATAATTAAAGCTTCATAAATTCATTTATAAAGCTTAGCCTCATTTAAGAGTGGCAATTCTCTTATCATGGTCGAAACAGAGTACATATACGTTAACTCTAACTTAATCCATTTAAATAAATAGATAAGATTTATCAATCTTAATCAACTAATTTCAAATGAAATTCATATTGGGTCAGCTTTAAAAAAAACCAATATGAAACGTAATATCTAACGAACACCTTTATAATTCGTCGGCGGAATAAAAACAATCCACCAACTCATTGTGAAATATCTTTGGAAGGTGGTGGAAAATCAAGCCATACATGGAAGTGACTCTATTAAAGTAAGTTTTGCCTCTACTTTAAGAATTCTACAATAAAAATTCAACTCATAGTCATCAACCTTTCTGGGACGTGACAACATAAACCTTAGATTGCTTACCGCTGGAACCAGAAAATGAGTTCAATACGCTACTCTCAGCCAGCTCACAATGATATTTCCTTTAACAATAATGCTTAACCAAAAATTCTAAACACTTTGAATTTCTTTGCTTTAATAATGCTCAACCAAAAATTCTAAGTACACTTTGAATTTCTTTCTGGCCCTTTGCTGAGCAATGATGTTGAAGGGGACAGATTATCTAACTTTCCCACTTAATTAAAAACCTTGATTAGCTAGCACACGTAATAGATTATGGTCAGACTATCAGATGGTAGACGACAAAAATTCTCATGACATTGTTCTATGTCATATTAATTATTTATTTATTCTTACGTGAGATAAAGTATTTTTTCAAATTAGGCTAATTTTTTTTTTTTAATTCAACCTATTAAATCAGCATATATATTTTTAAAAATACATATAAAAATCACACGTCCTTATTCTCTTTATAAGAAAAGAAAATTCATTAATTACAAGAACACGAGGGGTCTTAATCAAAACAAAAAGAAAGCACATGTGGAGCGTTCATGTTCATAGCAAGCGAAGTGGAAAATGGTGACCTCAATCGACAATCGATCCTTTTACAACTTGGACATAAATGAGACTTTATAAAAAGCTTCAGAAAACCATATTCACAGCTTGGAGAGCCATCGCCATGGAGGGCCCAGCTTTGTCTCTTGCTTCTTTTGAAAGGTGATGGACCAGTCAGATTGGTCCGGCCAAAGGGGTGTCAGAACTATATTGGCTAAGACTAATGGTGGGTTTTTATTTGATAATCTGTTTTTGGTTAAAAAGTGTTTTGATTTAATTTAAAAGTTTAATGAGTTTTGGATTTTTTTTTTTTTTTGAATATTTTGTCATGAAAATTGTTTCTTAGGCGTTGTTTGATATGCAAAATAAGTATTCCATCACGAAAAAGAATAATTATTACTGGAAATAAAATAAATTAGAATGAAATAGTTATTTATATTCTTTGGTTTTGTAACTACATAGATGCTCTATTTAAAATCGAACTAAAATTACTAAAAAATTATACTTTATTTCTAATTTTTTTTATAACTCAAATTTATAAAAAAAAAAATTAAAAAATTAATACCTTTGAATTTCAGTGGGTGGCCGCACTACCTCCAGCGACTATTCTTAGGAATAAGCTCTTACCAAATAAAAAAATAACTATTTCATAGAAATAATTATTTCATTTCAGAGGTCTATTCTCCAAACCAAACATGACCTTAATGTTTTTACTTTTTTTAGTAGAAATGACAACAAAAAAAAAAAAAAAAAAAAAAGTTAGCAAACGAGGCCGCTATTCTTTATGAGCAATAATACAAGTCACCTTCCATGTTTACCTTGTGTCTACCAAAAGTGGCGTGGCTTTTAAAATCATCATTAGATCAAAAGTTAATAATAATCAATCATAAATTCAATGGTAATTTAAAAGCCACATCACTTTTGGTTGACACAAGGTAAACATAAAAGGTGACATATATAATTAGTCATTCTTTATATGTATTTATCACCTCAATGTCATATTGGCTATCGTGTTTTAATTGACTTTTTTTTTTTTTTAAATGACTGACATGAGAAGTCATTAATTACTTATATTGGCAAAACAATTCAATAAAACTCACTCTTCTTTTAACTCTTTCATTCTTTGATTCAATTAGCTTGGAAGATCTCATGTAATTGTCTGCTCTATTGTAGTGCAATCGGGTAAGTAATTGAGAAAGGCTTGTGATATAATTCACATGCTCGAATAAATTTTGAATTGCCCGAACTATTACTCAAGCAAGTGGGCCCATCGGAAGCTTCTCACAATTTGCTCTATTATAATGCAAGCAGATAGGCAATTGAGAGATGTCTCGGATAGAGTCCACATACTCGAACAAATTTCAAATTGCCTGAATACCTTCTCAAGCAAGTAAACCCCTTTGAGAGCCTCTCACAATTTTAGTCGCACACACTGCAATTCGGATAGAAATAAGTAGCCAACCGTTCCAACTAGTCCAACTGGTTTGGAGAGCATCTGAGAATTGAAAATTGAAAAAATTGAAAATCATGAGGCTCCCTCAGTCCTCCTTCCTTTAAATATACTATAACTACTTTTGAAGGGTCTTACTTGGAAGCATTGTCTCTGAAGACCCTTCATTCTTAAACAAATCCCATGTCTTCTGTCACCCCAAAATTATATGACAGAGATTCACTCATGCCAAAGCAGAAAAGGTAAACAAAAACATCATATATATTTTTTAAAAAAAGAAATTGTCTACATATTAAATTACTTGCCTCTTTAATAATGCCCTGTTATTTTTTATTGTTGTACCTAATCCAATAAAACAGTTCTTATATCCATTAATATAGTAAAATTTACCAAGATGCTTGCCATCTTTTTTAGGTATGAGTCTTTTCATAAGACCCAAAAAGTTGAAAAAAAAAAAAAAAAAAGGAAATGCAAGACAGCTGTAAAATGTGGAACTTGAGAAGGAAGTCCAAGATTTGTGAAGCCTTTTTTTCAAAAGAGGCTTGCTCAGTTAACCAAACCTTAATTAAACAAAACAAAAGAATTCAAATGGAATGGTCTTATTCTAAATGAAATTACTTCCCTTTTCTTACCTTGCCATACCAAGAAATGAGATGACTTCAACATAGAAAAACCTTTAAGCAAAAGCAAGAGGAGAAAGAAGGTATCCAAGAAGAAATCAAGGCATATCAGTATCTCATCTGGTTGTTGCTTGCTCATGGTGCATGATATACTTTGGCAATGGTCACACAACATAGAATTTTAGCATCGACAGTCAAAAGGCCTTTTTTCTTTTTCTTTTTTTTCTTTTTTTGATAAGGATTACCAATAATTTGTTATTCAAATTGTTAGCAATTTGGGTAACACGTGTGAGATTTGTTCATATGGGACCCATCTACTCGAGTAGGTAATTAAACAGTCTAAATTTATTTGGACAATAAATTTCATAGAAAGTCTCTTACAATGTATAACTCAAATTACTAATAATTTGAACCGTAAATTACTGAAAATTTCTATCTGTTTTGGATACTAGAAGAAATTTTGCACACATTACTAATCAAATGATTATATTGTGTAAATGCACAAATAAACCTAGAGCAATTAAGCTGTTCCCCACTCAAAGACTAGGTCAATCAAAAAATTTGAACCTGCGGCAAACACGTAGAGAACAGTAGTCAACTAAGACCAAAAAGTTTCAAATGACTAATTTAAGATACTCGTAGTGGCTAATTTAAGCCCAAATTCTATAGGAGATGTATTAACTTAGAAAAATGCTTAGGAGATTATAGTTTTTATTGCAATTTATTATAAATAGAAGTGTCATCGTCATGTCAACAGAAATCAAATTAATTATTTAGTGATTGACATAATAAATGTCACATCAACTTACAATTTAATATAGTAGTTCACGTAACACTATCATGTCAGCTACAATTAAATTTAATTCTTAAATAATTAATGTGGCAAGTATCACATATACGGATTCATCAGTTAATAAGATATTTATAACATCAATTTATAAGATATTTATAATAAAAATTGTAATATTCAAATTATGTATCAGATGTATTGACTCAGAAAAATGCTTAGGATATTATAATTTTTATTGCAATTTCTTACAAATAGGAGTGACGGTCAATAACAATCAAATTAATTATTTAACAGTTGACATAGTAAATATCACATCAACTTATAATTTGATATAGTAATTTACGTGATATTGTCACATTAATGACAATTAAATTTAATTTTTAAATAATTAATGTAATAAGTACCACATGACACATCAATTTATAAAATATTTATAATATCAGTTTATAAGCACATAAGTTTACAAGATATTTGCTTATAAAAAAGTTTTTTTTTTTAAAAAAAAAAGCTTATAAAAAAAAAAAAGTTTATAAGATATTTATAATAAAAGTTGTAATATTCTAGTAATAGTCATTAATTCATGATATTTTTGCGAGAAAATAGGAAATGATACGCATAATAATCTAAATCTCGTCGTTTACAATGAATGGCGGTGATCCAAACGTGCTCTGAGAATGCGGCACATGATTACTAGCATAGATTTCGGAGGGGCCCTCTCTGCTACCTAATGCTGATTACAATATAGAGCACGGAACCCGGAGCAATCATGCTAAAACGACGACGTATAGTCTCCTTTCCAAGATACAGACTACAGTTCTGGGTATATTTTTAATTTGAATGTATTTTTGAACGTGATTCACAATAATTCATAATTATGACATTTTTTATTTCATAAACTACCAGTTGATCCATTATAAAATATTTGGACGATCGGACTACAAATTTAAATAGTTGCATGATTAGAAATATCTTAAGTTTATAGATAACAGAACATGAACAAAACTGCTATAAATTATATTTTTATTCAATAATTGATTGAGATTATCACGTTAAAATAGTATAATAATTGTAGAATAAAAATATAATTTATAGTATTACTCATCATGTGAATAAAGAGAGAATTTCTCCAAATTTGATTTGATTAAATTTTCTTAATTCAGTCTATTAAACTGACATATATTTTGAGAGTATGTAATTTTTACATATATTTTTAATAAAGCATGTGATTCTAATGTACCCAATTTAAAAGAAACTGTGAATAATTCAAAGCAGCTTGAGTTACGTATGCATGTGAGAAAACCAAAATGCTTGTATTTGGTAAGTTGCTACGATAATGAACTTAAATATTAAAAATATGATTTTTAGCATTACTCATCATATGAATAAGGATAAATTTTTCTCTCAATTGGATTAGATGAAAATTTCTCAATTTAATTTATTAAATTGACATATATTTTGAGAGTATGTAATTTCTACGTACATTTTTAATAAAATATGTGATTCTCGTATACCCAATTTAAAAGAAACTGGGAATAATTCGAACCAACTTGAATTTCTATCCATGTGAGAAAACAAAAATGCATGTATTTTGTAAGTTGCTACGTTGATGAACTTAAACATTAAAATTTACAGAGAAATTTATAGCATGATTGAAATATATTAAGTGTATTACATAATATTTATGAATAATTAATTGAAAGCAACTTGGATTGGATATGCTTGTGAGAAAAAGACAAAGAAAAAAGTGGAGTAGCTAGCATTTTACATATTTAAAAAAAGAAAAAAATCAAAACTTTTGACATTTTTTTAACTTCATGGATGATCAAGTCTCATTAAAAAATACACAAATTTGAAAATGTTTGCCGCTATGCATCCATTATCAGGTAATTTGGAGCTTAGCTCCATCGAAACTAGTTAAAGTAATTTGCCTCCCAATTGGGAGGCAACATTTCTCAATTGAGATAATAAAAAATAATTTCATTCTTTGTCTTGTTCAGACTGCTTTAATGGAGTTTTCTATCCACCTGTTTCTGCTTAAAGAATCAAATATAAAAGAATTTGATCCATTTCAAAGTTCATAAGCCATGATGGAAATGGAATTTTATTTTTTAGGTCCTATAGATGGGGATGAACAATTGCTCTAAGATTCATTAATTCTAAAAATATCACATGAAACCACTAGTTTACCATTACAAACTGAACATGATCTAAAATATATGGCCAAAAAGAATGAAGCTAATATTGATTGTTTTAATAATAGTAGGCAACTTACAATCACTTGGATGTTATATCTGGAAAAATATTAGATAATATTATTAATATTTTCGTCATTTCTTTTGCAAAACTATATTTTATAGATTATTTGGGGTTAAATATTTAAGATTGTTAGATGAAAAATACTTAGGGTATTACAGCTTTTACTATAACCCTTTTACAAACTTATGTCATAATTTAAATAAGTGTCACGTGGCACAAATTTAGGTAAATAGATTAAGCAACAAAATTGAATAGATAACACGTGAATTGTTACATTAGTTTATAAGAAAATTATAGTAAAGCTATCATTTTATTAGATAACTTTGATACACTTTTTTTTAGTATGAATCTTTCACCATTCATTGATAACAGAAGAGCAAAAGGTTCTTACATATCATGAGCTTAAGCTACCATAAGTAGCAAAAAGCATAAATAACCATAATACAAAACTATGAACTTGCATAGTCGTAGAACAGGGAAACCTAACTATGACATTATCTTCCGCACACCTATGTAGAACACAGATAAAAAAATAGATTTGCTTCGAACAGACTAGATCTACAACATAAGTAGCCAAATTTCATACCAATTTTTATTAACTCGGTCATGAGAGATAGCCTCCCATGCCAAAACTACTCATCATCAACCATAAATGCCAAGGCAACAGTAAAACAAACAACACCCAGCAGATCCACCGACTGATGAGGGCGTGGCTAGCAACAAAAGGAGACAGAATAACCTAGGAATACGGTGGAAGAGCGCGTGAGGTGGAGGAGCTTTCTAAAGTTTCCAAATTTAGTTTTGAAAAACTAAAACCAAAAACTCCAAAAAGAAGATCCAGGGCCATAAACAGTGAGACGAGATGGAATCTGGCCAACTAGTGGTGGATATGGAGTTAGCAAAAACTGCCTCACTAAGAAAGCACCTCAAAAAAGGTGGATAAATCTTTCAAAAATAAAGAAAAAGCCTTCAGAAAAAACGATTAATACTTCTTAAACAGCAAGAATGAGAGAGAGGATGAGGAATGAGGAATTAACATATATTCATTTTCAATATAACTTTGATACACTTGATAAAAGAAGATTTCAAAAGTTCCAAATCATTTGGGTTTTCCATACTAATTTTATGGAATATATCATGGCTATAACTATTATCTTATAGACTCTAAAATTGGAATGAAACAGTAAAATAATAATAATAATAATAATTTATTCTTCTTAATTATATCAATTTCTTTTCTTTTCTTTTTCTTTTTTTTTTAAAAAAAATGATTATTTTTTTCCTTAACCATCTGTTGTCCATTTCCAAATAAAGAGATGTACAAAAAATAGTTAAGCAAATGATGTGTAATATCTCTTCTTTTTTTTCCTATGAGTTTAATTGATGAATTAACTTGAGTAATACTGTTTGTTTCCTCTCAACTCCTATATCAAGTTTGGCATCATAACCCAATTTTTTGTACTTAATGTTTTATTTTCTACTTATTTTATAATAAGGAATAGAATCTATTATAGATAGGGCTATAATCGAGTTGAGCGAGTCGAACTTTAAGATTTTCAGTTCTGCTCGTTTAAGAAAATATTTAAACGAGTCGAGCTCGAGCCAAGCTTAAAAACCCCAGCTAAAGCTCAACTCATTAGACAATACTCAAGTTCGAGCTTAAGCTCGCGAGTTCTCGAGCTCGATTAAAAGGCTTTGACGAGTCGAGCCCAAATTTGATAAAAAGGTTTTTCAAGCCTTAAATGGGTCAGCTATGCTCATTTAAGACTTATCGAACCTTAAATAGGCAGCTTAGCTCATTTATTAAGTTATAACATACTTATAACCTATTTTAATTAATTGATTTATTAACTTAATGGTATTAATTTAGTATATGTTAATAATATACATTGTTCATTATAATACTAATTCTTTAATTTGAAACTATATTAATAGCATTGCTAAATATATAATGATAATGAATCAATGATATAAATTATAATGATTAATCTTATTCCTATTATTATTTGATCTAGTGTTTATATAATTATATGGCATAAGTACAATGTTCGACAACTTAGATCATATGATAATGATAATGATAAGTATATAATAATAGTAAATCAATGATATAAATTATAATGACTAAACCTAACAAATTTTTATCATATTCCTATTATCATTTGATCTAGTGTTATATAATTATATGACATAAGTGATAAGTACAATACTAGATAACTTAAATCATATGATAATGATAATAATAAGCCGGTTTATTCGAACCTTAAACTAGCTGGTTTATTTGAGCCTTAATGAGCTAGGCTCGCGAGCCCCTATCGAGTTTAGTTGGACGAGTCGGGTATGTATCACTAACTAATCGAGCGGGCTTTTACAATAACGAGCGGGTTTATACTGTACCGATCTCGAGCTCGGGTCGAGTTTAACCGAGCAGGTATCGAGCGCGCTCGCGAACAGGCGGGTTCATTTACAGCCCTAATTATAAATATCATCCATGTAAAAGCCTAAAACAATCATCAAAATGTAGGGCCACAATATTTTGCACGATATGCAAATACAACATGAAATTAATATTAAGGGAAATTTCACAGAAGCCCCCTGAACTTTCACGCGATTTGAAGAACCCCCCCAAACTTTGACTTCTCTCATTTTCACCCCTCGAACTTCCAATTTCTATCAGAAGACCCCCTTCCGTCTGTTTTCACCGTTAAATTTTTTTGAAATTTCCAAAATACCCCTGTAGTTCAAGCAAAAAAATTATAAAAAAAAAAATCTAAATCCTAAAATGAGGGGTATTTAGGAAATTTCAAAAAAAATTAACGGTGAAAACAGACGGAAAGGGGTCTTCTAATAGAAATTGAAAGTTCGGAGTGGTGAAAATGAGAGAAGTCAAAGTTTGAGGGAGGTTCTTCAAATCGCGTGGAAGTTCAGGGGTCTTCTGTGAAGTTTCCCCTTAATATTAATAAATTAAAGTTTACTTATATAGTTTTATATTCATATTTTAATACGATTCGAACTTAATATTTAAGATTATCATTTTTTAATACGACTCACGAATATAACATAAAATTAATAAATTAAAATTAAAATATATGATCTATTTAATTAAATGAATCAAATTAAAATTATCACCTATAATCTTATACCTATATATCCAAACCAAACAAACCCAAACGGGCCAAACCCACACAAAAATGCGGTTTGTCGCCCTAATAAAATGCTCCGACCACACATATTACCACCAGAGCGGCCGAGATTTTCACTCCTCATCTCACGAGAAGCAATGAAACCCTTCTACTAATGCAATCATTAGCACCTAGCAGACTACTAATCACAAAATTTATTCTTTAAAAAGGAAAATCCAAAACTCTCTGTGTCATTTTCGTTCTGCTATTCTTTTTTTGCTTTACACAGTCTGCCTTCTTTCTTCTTTCTTTTTTCTTTTTTGGCACTTTTTCTTGTAGCAAACCTCTCTTTGAATCCAAGTTTTATCCACATCTTGGGTTCGTTCAAATTCAATCTTCCTACATTTCTTTTCCACTCATCCACTGATTTGCTTTTGTGGGTAGTCGTCAAATCTACGATTTGGAGTCCCTAATACTGCTTCTTTGATTTTCGTTTCTCTTTCTTGTAGTTAGCATTTCTTTTCCAGCTTCACTATACCTAAACCTACGCATTCCATTATCAGATTAGAGTATTAAAGTCTTGAACTTTGGGTAGTTTTATTCTCTCATAAAACCCCACATCTCCAACCAAGTGGGTTTTTTTTCTTCTTCTTTTCCTCTTCTTTTTTCTTGTTTAGGGGTGGCATTTGATGAGTTCTTCTGGGTTCTTGTTTTCTTGAGGAAAACTAAGGAGAAAATGAGATCATATACTTCATTTCGACTTCTGTGTCTGATATCTGGGCTTCTTTTTGTGAAATGTGATTCCTTTGGATCATATGAAGGTACGCGCTTTTTTGTTTAGTAGCTTTGTTTCTCAGATCTTCATTGTTTTGTTAAGATCCGCTTGGTTGCTGAGAAAACGTGGGAAAGGTGAGAAACTGAAAGTTGCCAATGTATGTTCTGAACTTCTTTTAAGAAAAGAAAGTTAGCTCGATTAGCGCGTGAAACTTTAAAAGTTAGTTTTAAGTTTCAGAGTTTTGAGTACTTTTTTTTTTTTTTTTTTTCCTTTTCCTACATTTTTCTTGCTTACCAAACCGAGCTTTAGTGTTCTTGAAGTAGTGTGATCTTAATTGTGGAATTCAAAAATCAATGTACAATATGGGTTACTATTTGGGTCAATTCTTGGATTTTGTTGTTGATATATATATATTACTAGATTTGCTTAACAAAGAATTAAAGAGACCAAAAATACTGCATTCATTACTTAATTTCTACTTCAAATTAATTCTCTTACTGGGAACTCTGGGTTTTGCACAGTTGGAGCCCTTACAACCTTTAAGGAAGCTATATATGAAGACCCACTTCTGGTTTTGTCCAACTGGAATACCCTAGATCCAGATCCTTGTGACTGGAATGGAATTTCTTGTACTGTGCAGCGGGACCATGTTATAAAGCTGTAAGATTTCATCTGCCTATTTTAGCGCACAGTCACATAATATTATTTTCACAATTAAATCCATCTGATGGTAGATATGAACTGTGCATCTTTCGGCTAATTCGTCTTAACCATTTCATAATGGAAACCTGTTTTGCAGAAACATTTCTGGCTCATCCATAAAGGGCTTCCTGGCCCCAGAATTGGGGCAACTCACCTTATTGCAAGAATTGTATGCTTTTGCTTTCCCTTCTTTTTCTTTTTTGCCAATATGAGGGTTGAAAGGTTAATTTGATGTACTGATGTTTTGTAGGATACTGCATGGGAACAATCTGATTGGCACAATACCTAAAGAACTTGGCATGTTGAAATCCCTACGGGTTTTGGATTTGGGGATGAATCAACTGTCCGGTCCAATTCCTCCAGAGATTGGAGATTTGACCATTCTTGAGACATTGTAAAAGGATTTTGGCTTTTTATTTTGGGTGATTGACTTTAACGTTATCCTCTTTTTGCTTCTCTGACTTAATTAACTTTTGTTGTTGCAGAAACCTTGGGTCAAATGGGTTGACTGGTAGGATACCTCCTGAGCTTGGCAATTTGAAAAATCTCCAGAAACTTTGGCTGGATAGGAATAGGCTTCTAGGATCTCTTCCTGTTGCGGGCAATCCAGATTTTTCATCTAACAAGACTGGAAAGTAAGTAGTAGATTCTTGCAGTGGAAATGTTTGATTAAGTTCTGCAGATGATACCTCTTTTAATATGCAGTTTTGGATGTGGATGTGTGGATTTGTGCTAACTTTTGAAAGGTGTGTGAAGATGGTTACAAACAAATATAAATGTCCCAATTAGATGAATTGGTAAACTGGTCATACAAAGTATGCATTGTATAATCTGCTTCCTTGAAAATGGTTAAAACTTCAATGTGCACATATAATATAGATAGCTCATAGTCAGGCAGGATAGCCCCACCAAATCTCTGTCTATTCAATCATTTCAGTATATGGCAAGTTTC
Source organism: Betula pendula (assembly GCA_900184695.1). Lineage (NCBI taxonomy): Eukaryota > Viridiplantae > Streptophyta > Magnoliopsida > Fagales > Betulaceae > Betula > Betula pendula. Next base: position 356,377 of record FXXK01000443.1, read on the forward strand.
ACCTGTTAGACAGGATTGTTAAGTCAAGGACACAAGAAGTGTACTCGATTCATAGCCATTGGTGTCATGAAGAAGGTTATACCCTTCAACTGGATTTCCTTATCATTTTTGTAAATTTAGCCTATTTGTTTCATGGTGACTTAACTTGTATATTGGATGCTGGGATAAAAATAATATCAAGCGTGTGTAAAAAAGGCTACTGAGTCCATATTTTGTCGATATTAGCAGAGAGTCAATTAAGCTATTCAAAAAGATTCTTTCTTATTGTTTTTGTATTTTTACTTCATTTTACATTTCAAGTTCGTCTTTTGCACTGGATATGGCAAACTGTTCTGGTGGCTTTTGAACGTGAATTTTGAAATTATATATACTATTATGGTGTTCTTTTATTGAGAGAAGTCAATGGGGGGTAAACTGTCTGGGGCTTCATTTAGATTTTTGGCATTTAATCAGATAATTTGGAGATATTGAGTTGCTTACTATGATAATATACATACATATAGCATTACCATCTTCATATACTTACTACCTAATATCACTTATGTCATATAATTATATAACACTAGATCAAATGATAATAGGAATATGATAAAATTTGTTTAGGTTTATCATTATAATTATATCATTGATTACTATTTATTATATACTTATCATTATCATTATCATATGATCTAAGTTGTCGAACATTGTACTTATGCCTATATAATTATATAAACATAGATCAAATTAATAATAGGAATAAGATAATCATTATAATTTATATCATTGATTCATTATCATTATATATTTAGCAATGCTATTAATATAGTTTCATAATTAAAGAAATTAGTATTATAATGAACAATGTTATATTATTAACATATACTAAATTAATACCTTACACCACACCCCTATATGGATGCTTGAAGCTTCTTTTGTGCCTTTATTAAGCGTATCTCTTGTACTTCATTTCTGCATCAGGTATGCCTCAAACCCGAACTCAACTGGCATCTGTCGCTCAACTCAGTTTATGGTTGCAGATTTCTCTTACAACTTCTTGGTTGGGAGCATACCTAAGTGCTTGGATTATCTTCCAAGGTTCCTTTTGCTGAGCCTTTCTCATACTTGCTTCTTGCTTAGTAAATCTTCCTTAACTTGATCTTTCATGCAGGTCAAGCTTTCAAGGGAACTGCCTCCAAAACAAAGATCCCAAACAGCGTTTAACCTCGCAATGTGGTATGTACGACAAGATTTTCCTTATGGGATACTATCTAGTGGTGCAAGTATAGATGCACATAAGTTTCGGTAAACAGTAAATGCAAAATGAAGAACAAAACCTTGGAATTGATGACGAGTATATTATGCTTGCTTCTAATTTCTAAGTGTAACCAATTTCTCAGACCATCCTAGTAAGCAATTAAAAACTAGATCTGGGGTTGTACCAGGGCTGCGCTTTGCTTTTTTATTGATAATTTTACTTATCAAAAAAAAAAAACTAGATCTGGGGTTGCAAAAGGGCTTATATAAGTTTTCACACCAGAACTGAACTCGTTCTTACCGTTACATTTGTAATTTGAATTTCATTCACCTATAATTCAATTGATTTTTCTGATACTATATGTTACCGTTGGCCATTTAAAAGTCATTCCTAATTATGTGCGGCCTGTGACCATTAAAAATCCTTTTGTAGGTGGCGCTCCACCTGCCAAAAGCCATCCTGGAGCCAACTTGAAGCACCAGCCAGATGAATCTGTATCCAAGCATCAGGGGTCATCAAAACCTGCCTGGCTTTTAGCTCTAGAAATATCGACAGGAATCATGGTGGGTTCAGTGTTTCTGGTTGCTATTCTTACTGCTCTTCAGAAGTGCAATAACAAATCTTCTATCATAATCCCCTGGAAGAAATCATCAAGTGGAAAGGACCATGTGACTTTATCCATAGGTTGGGTTCCTTAACTTATATTACCTCTGCCTCAATGCATTCAAAGTTTTTGAAGTGTACTGGTAAAAAATATAATGGTTAATTTGGCGGGTTTTTCTTACAGACTCTGAAATGTTGAAAGATGTAGTAAGATACAGCAGACAGGATCTAGAAGTTGCCTGTGAAGACTTCAGCAATATTATCGGCTCCTCACCAGACAGTGTGGTCTACAAAGGTACAATGAAAGGTGGGCCTGAAATTGCTGTGATATCCCTCTGCATCAAAGAAGAGCATTGGACAGGCTATCTTGAGCTCTATTTTCAGACAGAGGTACAAATTATTAGGGCAAAACACTGCAGTCTAAATCATTTAATGAAACATACTAATCAGAGCATGTAAGGGTTGGCAAATTGAAAACAACCAAGTTCAAGAATCTTTCATTTGTAATGTCATTCAGGTGGTTGATTTGGCAAGATTAAATCACGAGAATACAGGAAAACTACTTGGCTATTGTAGTGAGAGCGCTCCATTTACAAGGATGCTGGTTTTTGAATATGCTTCAAATGGAACATTGTATGAACACCTACATTGTAAGTCAATTTTCTTTGTTGTGACATTTTTCTACTCTAACCCGCTTCACTGGAAACTTAATCTATTACATGCTTCCTCAGATCAAATCTGAGCATTAATCTTCTATTGCAGATGGAGAAGGATGCCAATTTTCTTGGACTAGGCGTATGAAAATTGGTATTGGCATTGCACGTGGACTCAAGTATCTTCACACAGAACTTGAGCCACCATTTACTATATCAGAGTTGAATTCTAGTGCCATATATCTTACAGAAGATTTTTCCCCCAAGGTATGTGCGAAGCCTTTTTTTTAAAAAAAAAAATCTATTGGAAAAGAATTGGAAAAATGATGAGTACTTACACACCCCCCCCCTCCTCTTCTTAGTCTAAGACCTATCTCTCCTTTTATCAGAATGAATATTATTATGGCTGTTTTCCTTATTTTTAGGTAGTGTGGTTTTTTAATACTGGTGAAAATATCATATGATAAGCATCAAATCCTCATAGAAAATTCTGACTTCTGAGAACATCTTCATTTCAACTGCAGCTAGTTGATTTTGAATGTTGGAAGACAATTCTTGCAAGGTCAGAAAAGAACTCAGGTGCTATTGGCAATCAAGGTGCTATCTGTGTTTCTTCCAAATTCCCTAGAGGCACGCAATCTGGATGTACAAGGCAATGTGTATGCTTTTGGCGTGCTACTACTGGAGATTATAAGTGGGAGACCTCCATATTGCAAGGAGAAAGGGTGCTTAGTAGAATGGGTAAGAAACTTTCTGAAATATGAATGTATGTCAAACTTACTTTAAAAGGTGATCTTTGTTGAAAAAGCTTATAGTTTATACAGGGTTGACAATATTTGACATGACCTGTGAACCCAACACGAAATTAGTAGGTTAAGGTTAAGGAGGCGGACCTATTTGATTAAATAGGTCGGGTTATAATTGACATATATAGTCTTATATTTATGTCTCGACACAATTAGAACTTTACACGCAACATTTAAGGCTGGTCATTTTTAACAACTCGTAAACTCAATACGAACCTAACATGAAATTAACAGGTTTTGGTTGAAATGTCTAATTTATTTAATTAAATGGGTTAGGTTAGAGTTGACTTATATAGTCTTATGCCCATACATCGACACAACTTGAAATTGACATGCGAATACAACTGCCCACCCTTAATTTTATGAAAGTAAATGCACAAAAATTCAAAGCTTTTCTCTGCTGCAGGCTAAGGACTATCTTGAACTACCAGAAGTTATGTCTTATGTGTTGGATCCAGAGTTGAAACATTTCAAATATGATGACCTCAAAGTCATATGTGAAGTGGTAAATCTTTGCATCAATCCAGACCCCAGCAAACGGCCGCCCATGAAGGAAGTGTGTACCACGTTAGAGAGTGGAATTGACTTATCGATATTGGTTGACTTCAAGGCATCTTCCTTGGCTTGGGCTGAGCTTGCACTTTCATCCTAAATGAGTTCAAGCCAACACACTGTAAATCAAGAAATATACAATTGTAGTACTTTTTTCTTCCTTTTTTTTTTCCCACTGAGATCTTCTTTCTGTGTTCCTTGTAAATGCTTGCTTGCAAGAAAAGTAAAGCTTCATGTCTAACAAAGTCTCTTGTATAGGAATAGCTGACTAGTAAAGTGCCGAGATTAATTGAATCACAATCTTGTTAAGGGAACTGCAATCCGTACTTTTGTTTTATTGATAATGTTTCTTCACAAATTGTTGTTTAGGTACAAATTCAGAAGTGAATTTATTTTGTTGTTTTGTTATTTTGTAGTAAGTCTTGTTGGGCCTTGAACCCAAAGATCTTACACAAAGGTAGACCATATATACCCATACCGATATATTCTAATTGAGTTTGAACTCAATGCCAAATCAGAAGTACTTATCTTATATGAAGAGAACATAGCTCTGTTTGTTAATGTGTTGATGGTTTTTTTGGAGGGTGTTTTAATTTTTTTTTTTTTTTGTTTGAAAAAGTGTTTTGATATGATGTAAATAGGGAAACAATTTTAGTATTGTAAATATTTTGTGTTCTAAGTTTATATTTTTGTTTTAAAAACAGAGAAAGAGAAAGAAAATAGTTTAACAAATAAAACCATATGATGACATATTTTTAACAAACAAAATACTATTGTTTGTTAAAGGCTATTTTGACAAACAAAGTGATAACATTTTGACTTATTTTTATCGAAGTCAACAGGGCCCAACATCATCTAGATGTCGCTTTAAGAACACTAGCATTAGATGTTCTATATCTTGTTCTCATCCCTAAACATAAGAAAAATTTGAAAAAAAAATAAATAAATAAAATTACAAAAACACACGTGCAGCAGATGCCTTAAATGACTTATTTTCTTTCCTAAACCATTGGATAGCATTATAATTACCCAATACATTATTATAATGCTTAAAAAAAAACGACAGGCTCTCTCTCCTCTCTTATCTCATGTCTCCCAATCCCATTTCTTCTTCCTCTTGCAGCACCGAAGCACCCCATCTCCCTCATCCCCTCAAAATTTTCTTCTTTCACAAAATCTTCAACACATAAAATCCAACAAAATTTTCAACCCAAAAACTATTGTGGAGAAGATCAGAGTTCAACCCAAAAACCATCAAAATCTTTCTTGAAAGTCGACTTTAATTTCCTAAAAGTCGACTGTGTCATCTCTCCCAAGTCCGGCAACATCAAAATCATCCCCCCTCCCCTCATCACCCTCCTCCCCTCGTTCCTCAAGAAATTGTACAACTTCGTGTCGCCCAAGCCCCAACCGACCTAGACCCACTGCTCCCTCCTAAACTCTCCCGCCCAAGAATTGGGCGGGTTCCAAGTCATCCGAGACCTGAAGATTGATCTACCCTCCAGCGACCTGAAGCTGGAGAGAAACACCACCATCAAGTGGAGGGCAGAATTTGGGAAAAAGACGATGACAAGAGAGAGAGAGAGAGATTGAGAGACAGCAGAGACGGGAGAGATTGAGAAAAAAAAAAAAGTCAAATATTATTTTAATGATATATGAACAAATTAAGAGAATCTGTTTTGGAGTGTTTTTGAATAGAAGAGTAAAAAATAATTTTATTTCTTAAATTTAAAAAAAAAAATTGTTGAACGTCTAATGCTTGTGGTCTAATGTGGTGAGAGAACTAGCATTGAAAATGATTCTTTCCATATCAAAGAAAATAAAGTGGAATCGGTTAATTAAATATGATGGTAAATTATCAGTTTATCCCTCATATTTAATTAACCGGCTCCTCTCTATTTCCTTTGAAATGGAGAGGATCCAGGACCTCCTGTTTTCTTGATCAACAATGCATATAACAAAAGAATCAGATTGCAATTGTCTTTAGCAATTGATTTTCCTATACCTTCTATCAACATAATCGTGGCTACAACTTTAGGGCATCCAAATCGTACGGGTTTACAGAATCGATAGTGTTCTTACTGGATCAAAAAAGCCAGCACGGTGTTCGCTCTACATAACTTCGGGAGGACGCTACTGTTTTGAAAAAAAATAAAAAAAAAATTGAAAGACACAAAGAAAACAAAAAGTATGTACCACTGAAAACCAGACCAAAATTGTGCTCACATCCAGGAATAACAGATCATTGGGTCTCTCACTCAATTCAACAAGGCGGCCCTTCACCACTTGTTGGCAACACGAGTGTTAAATATCAAAACCAGTTTAAATACTATTTCCAAAACAACATCAATGACAAATTTTTAGCTTAACCCCTATTTGCGCTTAGAACGATAATAATGGTTGTCATTGGGATTCCTCTTTCCACCGAAAACTGCTAAAGCCTTTCTTACAGGAGGCTGCAGGGGGCCTCTTTTATCAGAATGTTGGCCGAAGTCATCCATACTGAAGAAGTCGTCTCCCTGAAAAATCAAATATACAGTAGTCTCAGTTATGATCAACAGAAGATATCCAGACAAATTTAGTAAAGATTAAAAAAAAAAAAAACAAACAAGAATCGGACTGGTACATAAACAGAAACAATTACCATAATGTAGAAAACTAACCTGCTTATACGCTTTCTTCTTCGTCTTGGGATAAAGAAACTTTTGTGGGAGTTGATCTTCACGTAAAATCAGGTTCTTGGTAATGGCATCCCTTCCACCTTGGGGTAAAGGCAGTGAAAACTGCTCAAGGGCAAATGTCAAGACATATACATGCAAATAGCCAGCCAAGCTCCCAAAAAAAAAAAAGCAAACATCCCTACACGGATACATGCATAGAGAGAAAGAGAGAGAGATGGAATAATAATGGATGCATCTCAGGATGATTTCTATTTATGCTTAATACCCTCACATCCTATTCAAGTCAAAGTATGTGAGTAAAAGAATAAGGGGAATTTACAAATTGGATTTCTAAAAGGCATTGAAAATGAAATATCCACCATAGAGCACCATAAAATATTTATTCTCAAGAACCTATTGTTTTCAAATTGGATGGACAGAAACCAGTAAATAAGGCAAAATATGCTCTAACCAAAAGGTAGCAAGAGACCAAAAGAGAGCAGAGAATGCAATAATCAAATGTAGGAACCATAATTAGAGTAGAATATGCAAGAGCATCCACATATACTCATTAAGAATACGCGTTTCTCAAGAAACCAACAGAAAGCCAAATTAGTGTTGAGTGCTTCTGTGTATTGCATCTGGCAGGAGAGGAACAATATTAAACATGGTAATCAGTTGCTTACTGAGGAAAAACTTGTCCAAAAACTTAGATGGGAAGTTAGAACTCGTGTTATGTCTAAGGGTAAGTTTCCGAGAAGTAAGGAAAATTACGATCTTTGTAAAAGCTGGGATTTGTTGGAGAATATGTTGGAGGAAGTGGCTGTGTAGGGGCTGCTGGTGAATCTGTATTCATTTTTGTAACTAAGCATAAATGTGGAGGTGTGTTTAGATTGAGGCAGCCAAGAGTTTCAGTAATCTGTTTTTGTTTCTAAGTTGGTTTTGCTGGTTTTGAGTTTGGTGTTAGCTATATTGTTGCTGTTTTCTGTTCTGTGGTTCAGTTCTGATATGGAGGGTAGCTGCAGGTGATTTTGCTGATGCATTGATGACTAATGGTTCAGCTTGGTGCAGGGTTGACAGTTCTTATATGGGATGAAGGCTCTTCTTTTTTTTAATGCGGGGGCTTGTTTCTTGATTTCTGATTGTTAAAGTTTGATGTTCCTGGTTTTAGCTTGGTAAAACCTTGCTGTTAGGTAAAACCTTGCTGTTAGTTGTAGTGTTTAGGAAACTTGTTTGTTTCCTGGAGTTTCTAGCAATTACTAGCTAGAGTGTATTGTACTTCATTGCTGATATATGAATAGTTTCACTCATTCATCAAAAAAAAAAAAAACAACAGAAAGCTACAAGAACCAGGATAAATCCTATTCATGAAAAAAGAAAGAACCAGGATGAATCCTGCAAGTTGCACATGCAGATATACTTACTTTTGTGCCACGCAATGTAATCCGTGGTCGACGGGCTGCTAAAACAATTCCATTCTCACCAACTGTAACAGCTACCTTGCGTAAAGTGCCACCATTTCCACACTTAGGGCAGAAAATTTTCCCAACCTCAGCAGTCACTGTATAACAGGCATGACATTTCAAAATCCACCTGGAAGAACAGACATCTCAAAGATAAGCAACATACATTATCTAATTGTTTCAATGTGAAAAAATAAACTCCCTAGTCAAGCAAATGAAAAAAAACAAAATACACCAATCAGAACAACAATCCAGTCAAAACATATTAAGACATTCTCATAATAATGGCATTTATGATTTCTGTATTTCTTTTAACAAAGCAAAAGATGACAGCAATCAGTAATCACCCAATGACTTATACACCAAACATGTACCTGTGTAGCTGGTGTATCTGCATTCCTCCAGGTGCCAGTAAGCGTAAACCCATCTGCAGAAGCACATTTTGCATTGCAAAGTCACTAGTTACACAGGCCACACTGGACTCAGACAATGATCTCAGCATCCAGCTCTGCTCACTACTACCATCATCAGCATACAATGCATCAACACTTTCATTAGCCTGGCTCGACATCTCCTCGTGATCCAATCCTTCATTACACATATCAACATCAGCTCCATCAACTACCACAGCGTCATTGCTCTCAACCGATTCGGCATCATTAGACTCAAGCTCCTTTCCTTCTTGAAGACCCTTCATCGAATCTTCTTCTTCTTCCAGCCTCATTCGCTCTAAGATCACGGAGAGATTCTCCTCACCATCCTTGTTTCCCTCCTTTATCTCACTCCCTTCTGGAACCCCATTTTTCAATCTGTTAGTATCCTCAACAACATTATCATTGTCATGCTCAGCCTCATCCTTCTCAGCATCCTTTTCAGCCAATGCCGCATAATATTCACGCCTAGATTTCCTCCTAAGATACCGTCTATGAGTACTCCGACCAACAGCCGGCGTCCAATCACCGGCATCATCATCAAATTCCCCTCGCGACGCATCAATTCCATCTGCTACCATCTTCTTCCCTTCAATCTTCACCTCCCTTTTCTTCGGAAAATACCTCCTCCTACTGCCTTCTACAACATCCTCATGATTCTCCGAAGTTGCTTTCGAACCATCCTCCGACTTTTCATCATTACCATCATCCACAATGTTCATATTCAAGTCCTGCAAAGGTAGGATTCTTGAATTGGAAGGATCCGATCCATCCCCAACTACGTGTTCTAATGCTTCCCACTCCTTCAAATTGGGAACATTGGAGCCCCAACCAGGCATGTCCTTCTCATGTAAGGTCTTCGCATTGACCACATGAACAGGGGGAGGACAGTCCCTGATATGTTTAGTCCCATGAATCTGAGCCTCCAATGTATATGTCAACGCAATCAGTTTTAGATCAACATCCGATAGCGTCTGCAAGTCACCAGTCGCCCTCGCAAACTTTATCACTGCCAAATTATTTAAAACAAAAACCTCAAAATCCCAAGTCTCATTCATGGGTTATCATGGTTTCAATGGACATGTATGATGGGTCCCATTCGTTAACGGACTCTAGACCTCACGTAAGGGAGAGTTTTAAAATTGGACTTACTTTCATCACCAGCTTGTTTGTTTCCTAAGAAAACAATTTCCGGGAAAATTGAAAGAAAAGAAAGGAAAAGAGCGTACCTTTGTTGAGGGAATCGGGGGAGGGTTCCATGGAGTGGAGTGAGAGGGGGAGGAAGGACAGGCGGTGACGGGAGGAGGGGTCACGGACCTCGGCCAAGACCTCAGAGACGGTGACGAACTTGTCGGCGCAGCGGGAGAGGCCATCGCCGCCGTCGATGATGGCGTTGGCGTCGACCACGGCCACGGCTATGCCTTTGGCGGACTTGCAGCTATCCACGAAGACTTGGTTCGCTTGCGCTGGGTCTTGCTGGTTCGGCTTTGGGACCGCTTGGCTCTTCAGTATGTTGCTCCAGCTCGGAGCTGTTGGGGTTGGCGAGTCCTCCATGGTTACGCTGGATAGACACAGTGTGTGATAGAGTGAGAGAGAGAGAGAGAGGCATAAACCCTAGAAAAAGCGAGGGGAAAGGAATTATGTACTAGGCGAAGAGGAATAGGACGACGTCGTTTGATGAGAAAAAGAAAAGGAACCCCTTATAAAACTTCTCCAAATTTTACGCATTTTGAAATAACGTGCTAGAAGTTAAAAAAACTTTCAATTTAATCTATTGAATTTTTAATTTTTCTTATAATTTAAAGTTTTTTGTTAAATCTTGTCAAAATTTTTAAAATATTTATTTAAAAAAAAAAATTCTTATTTTTTTCCTTAAAAAATATGAGTATTTCAGAAATTTTGGCATCCATATTTTAGGATTTAACAAAATATTATAACAAATGAGAAAATTGAAATTAATTTGAAATTTAATAACCTAAATTAGAGTTTTTAAATTTTAGAGTTATTTTCAAAAACGCATGAAAGTTTGAAGGTTTTTTTTTTAAGTTTTCTTAAAAAAAGAATTAGTTAAAAAGTTAGTTACCCTGTATTTTTTTTCTTTAAAAAAAGAAAAAGAAAATCTCCCAAGTCAGAGAAGTCAGAGGAGTACCAATTTTCACAAAATATCCATTATTTTTTTAAAAAAAATAATGCTACATATACTCCACACAATTTTCACAAATGCACACTCCTAAAGGATGTTTAAGTTTTTTCTACTATTTTATCTTGTATTGGTTTTTTTTTTTTTACCTATTTTATCTTGTATTGGTTTATTGGTGTATTTATGATGCCAAACACTTTTTCTTCTTTTTTTTTTTTTCTTTTTTTGTCCATTGGTTGTCTTTCCACTTTTCACTTTTTTTTTTTTTTCTAGTTGTTCAACTTTGTCCAGCTTCCTTCATATTGTAAATAAATTTTTTTTAAAAAAAAAACACCAATATAAAAATAGTTGGACAAAATTGTACAAACAAATTGTAGAAATGCTGCATTGCTCTTTCATTATTTACATGAGCCACTTCTGAGGTTTAGAAAAAGCACCTGACACATTTGTTAACTTACAAAAGGGAGAGTATGGCTTGTCTTCGCAGTTAGCTGGACCTTGATCAGAAAAAGATTTTCAAGATCCTAAATTAAACCCCCACACAAAAAAATCCTAGTTCCCTCCTAAGTATGAATGAGTAGAATTCTAACAAATGCATATTTTATGGCTAAACAAAATGTTGAATGAATCTTTCATTTCTCTTTTGGATCTAAATGGGTTTTTCTTTGACCCAGAAATGGGGTTTCTCACTTCCAACATCAAAGTATCACTTTCTCAAAATAAAAGGTTAAATAAAAATTTGTTCCTTGTAGTTTATCACTTTATCAAAAAGTTCATTGGATTTTCAAAAGGAGAAATGCTAATAGGAACCAAAATGATGTGGAGCTTATTCATTGGTACCCTTATCATTTCTTTTGATTAATTATTTTGATTATTTCCAATGAATAAATTCCACATCATTTTAGTATTCATTTCTTGAAAAAAGATTTGATATTCCTAACATTTCTCTTTCAAAAGTAACAAATTTAGTTCTCGTGCTTTTCATTTTTATTAAAATATTCATTTTGTCTATCTACCATTTAAAAAACGAATAGAACTTTTTTCACTACGTGTACAAAAAGCCACATAAGACCAATAAAACATTGTCACATTTTTATTCTTACCACATTAGGATATCACTTAAAAAAGAAAAATGAAGGGTGATTGTGGGGAAAGTCACTTCCATGAGTGATAGTGAGGTTCTCCGCAACCCAACCCCAACCCCGCAGAGGTGGTCGGTGTGGACCCCATCCCTGCTACCACCTTCTCTCATCTCACAGAGGTGGTCTTAAGGGTGGGGAAATCCCCTGCAATCCACCTTCTCTTGCCATCTAGGGTGGGCTGGGAGAGGCTTCCACCTTGTGGGTGGGTTGTGGGGATGGGGGTCCTCCATGACCACCCCTACGGAGGTGTGGTGGTCCCACGGTAACCACCCATAGAGTGGACAATCCCTACGACCAGATGAGGTGGATTGTGGGGACCCACCCATTATAGAATGAGGCCGTGGTTTAGGGTGGGCGTACATGCAAGTGCAACCCATCCTCTATGGTGGATTAGGGGGATTTTCCACCCTTGCGACTACCTTAGTAATGTGAGCGTTGTAATGACTAAGGAAAAACATTAGACATATATTGGTTATCACTTCAAACTGACTAATTAAGTTACAATTAAAGCTCATAGAAACACTTATAAATCCCATTATTTCACCTTGTAAGGAATTAATGTTGGACTAAGCACTAAGGATAAACTTTATAATCCACCTGTCTAGTGTGGGACTAATTTTCGAAGGTCTCACAAATCTCTCCCAATCAAATCCCTTATGTCCTTGTCAGAGCTCATGTCATGCAGTGCCTTAGCGTCACATGGTTTTATTAGGTTGCTTTAATATCATTTACGCTAGTCACATCTACGTTATCATTAAAAAAATGATTAGTTAAGTTACAACTGTAGCTCTTTAGAAGCATTTATAATATCAAGTCTGACATAGTAGGAAACCAATGTGAGACTTAACACTCATGAACATCTTTATAATATATTCATTCAATGTGAGTAATTCAACCCATACAATGTGAGACTAACTTATGGGGTGTCACAGGAGTCTCCCACAAACCTAAAGCTTCTCAGACGGTTTGACTCGTCTCTTTCACTTCTCAGAATCTCAAATCTCAGTTCTCTCTCAGTTTCTCTCCTTCTTCTCTCATGCTGTGACGCCGCCGAGCTCAGCTCCCAGCCTCCCTCCCTATTTCCATCTCCAGTCAAGACTGAGCCAACGGCGACTCCATCTCTCTCTCACGGGCACCGACGCGGTAATGGCCGATCTAGCGATCTCCATCTCTCTCGATCTCCCTCTCTTTATCACGGCCGCTGACCAGCCGATCTCCCTCTCTCACGACCTCTCCGTTGATAATACCTGACGGTATCTCTCTCTCTGCGTCTCGCGCGTCTTCGGTACACCTCGGTCTCTCTCTTTGCTGCTCGTCTTCGGCATCCTTCATTTCCTTTCTGTCTCACCTCACGGCGTCTCGTCATTTTTGACTCTCTGATTCTCAATTTCTCTGTGGTTGGGACTGTGGTAGTGTGGCTGATTTGTGGGTTGGGTCGGGCAAACTCGACCCACAAGACATGACCCAACAACTAAACAGGTTGATGGGTTGTATTTGGGTTTATGTTAAACGGGTTGGTGGGTCAAGCGAGTTAACCCGAATTCGACTTGCTAACCCGTTTTGACAGCCCTAGAGATAGTAAAATTAAATTTGACTCGTTGAAAAAATTACAGCACATGTGTAGTCGGTTTTTTACAACACCTTGCAGTAGAAGCAACCCTAGCAACTCAACCAATTCTACTAATGAATTCATCGAGCCATGTATAGCTTTATTCACATTCGGTTTAGCAAATTTTTTCTCAATTTTACTTAAAGAAATCTTTTTTTATTATTTTTTTATTTTTGTTACCCACTTTTCCAAAGCACATACACCTCACCCTATATTTTAGCTATTAACTTTCATTATTTTATTTAAATAATCTTTATTTTTAAAGTTTCTACATTCTAAAGTCACGTGCATGTCTTATCAAGAGTCAACAAGTTTTTTTTTTTGTTTTAATTAAAAAATAAAACATTTTTGTAGGCTAAAAGAACTAGCCGAATGCAACTACATTTTCACCTAAATTTACATTTTCACGGGCCAAAATAACATTTAGCTAACTGGATGTAAATGCTCAATACTAGAGCTCAATAAGGGTTGAGGTTACAAGACAAGGTATAATGATTCTTTACCAAAACCAAACTATAATGGCAAAGCAAAATGGTGCTTAGTTGGCTCGCCTTTTCACTATGTCCAAGCTCAATTCACTCGGATCAGTGGCTTGCAACTCAAATTGAATGCCGTCCAGTTCTCTCTTGAACCTATCCTTGGAACTAGCATAAACCATTTTACTTCTCACCTTTGCTATATCCGGTGACCTGCACTCACAACAAACATATATAACTAAATCAACACCCATATGTGGAATTGCCCCCCAAAAAATAAACATGTATAATTGGCATTGAATTATAAGTAAATGAACAAAGTTTTCTTTCGAATTAGGCTCGTTCGAGAAAGTTCCTTTAAATAGTTTACTAAATTGATATATGTTTTAGAGCACATGATTCTCTAAGGACAGATGTTACATGCTTTGTTAATTCTTTTAAAAATGCATATGAGAATTCATACTATAAAGACAGATATTAGTTTAATAGATTGAATTTGAGTAATTTGAAGAAAAACTTTTGCTCATTCCCAATGGCTTATCTAGTTTCAATTTAAAATAGATAACCAAAAGCTACATTTTCTATTTTAGCTAATTACTTTTAAAAAACATCTCTTTATCTATTCTATTAAAACAATCTTTTTGATTCTTCTCTATTCATTTTAATAATAGGGTGAGAGAGAGAAAGGGAGAGATGGTGAAATTAAGGAATGAATAAAGAAAGATAGGAAGGAAGAGAGAAAGTAATTAAAAACTTATACATCTACAGTGTTTTCTTACATTTTGGCAAGCACGGTAAATGAAATACAAAATGCATTCGATTTAAATAATCGGATGGAGATTTTTTTTTTTTTTAAGGGTTTGGTTATCCATTTTACATAGAAATTCAAAATTCACAAGTCATTGTGGATGCATTTAATAGGTAAATGTAAAGGAAGTGAACAAAGTTTTTCTTCAAATTGAATTGAAAGAATTAAATTTACATGCATTCAAAATGCATTTAATTCTCACATGCATTCTCGAACCCAATTTGAAGGAAATGAAGACAGGCTCAAAGTGTATTAGGGAGGTTGGCAATCATGATTTGTGTGACAACAAATCATCACCTAACAATTAGTTGTAGGAAAAGCCAAATTTTGTTAGTAATTAAGTATATTTTGATTCCTTAGAGAAAAACAAAAAAAAAGTATATTTTGATGTGAAATAATACCATGCAACGAAGAAAATCTTGCTTCTTTGAAAATTCTCTGTTGTTGTGAAATCATAATCAAAGACGGCATAACGACACTCATTGGCAGGCAAACTGGCGGTGAAATCCTCGTAACTTTCATTAGGCTCCCCGAGCTTATCCACCACCACCGCCTGATGTTTTGGCTGTTGCTGCTCAATCTTGAACACAATGAAACGATAACTCCTCTTTGCTTTCAGCTCCAAGAACTTGAGCTTGCAATCGTCCTGCACAGCCATTCCTAATGCCGAATTTGCCTGTTACAAATAATTTACTCAAAACATTTATTTATCACTAGAAACTCTTATTGGTGCAGCTATTAGATTGTGATTGTGTTAACTATTAAAGATAAACCTTTTTTTTTTTTTTTGACATGTGAGGGAAAGAGGGAAGGAGCATTCGAACTAGTGACATCCGTTTCATAAGGCGTGATTTTCAGCCGATTGAGCTACCCATTGGGGACATAAATTAACTTTATTAGTTGTGAATAGTTATCAAAAAAAAAATTTATTCTAACGAAAATTATGATTAGGGCTGTCAATTTTTTACATGACTCGCAAATTTAACACAAAATTAACAAGTTCAAGTTGAAAAGTATCACCTATTTAATTAAATGGGTCGGATTATTGTTGACCTATATTGTCGTATACCTATACCTTGACACGATCCAAATCCAGCCCACAACAATTTATAATGCTAAAAGCACTTGATGTAACTAAATTGAAAAAAACACTAGCAATTTTGTATGAAGTGGCCCCCTAAAGCTAATTATATATATATATATATGGTAGGGTATGTTTGTTAATGTGTTTTGATTTGAAAAAATATTCTAATATAACATAAATGTGAAAATAGTTTTTTTTTTTTTTGAGTGTTTTGTGTTTTTTATTGTTGTTTAAGCATACCATATTAGAGTCTTTATTTATTTTTTTTTGAAAGATATATATTGTATAATTATTAGTTGGTGGCCTTATTTAATTGGAGTCTTAGGCTATCGCCTAAGTCGCCTAAGGCTTAGTCGCCCATGAGTAAAAGAAAGATGCATCTTTCGACTCAACAATTTGAAAAAACATTTGAAGCAAAGGGAACAAAAGGAACATAATATCGGATTGCTTTTTGTAGGTGTCAAATTGCAGTCAAATGTTTGAGCTCCCTGCTATATGTTTAAAAAACTATTTGCCAACAAAAAAAAAAAAAACCAAAGAGGAGATTTTCTCAAACCAAAAAATATATAGATAGAATACAAACTATCCCAAAAACTTAATCATTCATTTACTCAATCGTCTTTTTTCTTGGGTATCTCAATCAAAAGAGTCATGGGATTAAATAACCATGTCATATTTATAATAACAAATATAATCTAGTCGTTTTGGTATTTGGAATTGAATTACAAGATTAAAGAGTTCTCCTTTGATTGATAAAAAGAAGAATAAAAATAAATTAGTGTTAATAATATTATCATTTACAAATTCATCATAAAAATGAAGAGAGGGAGAGATGGAACATACCATTTTGCCACCAATGAGGAAAGGCCTTGGAAAATATGAGGGAGGGAAGGAAAATGGGGCAAGAGGCTTAAAATGAGCTATTAGAATGAAAAAGAAAAAATCGAGATCCTTGTTCTTTGGGGCACAAGAGGTGGAACTTTGAGGGAGGCTAAGATAGCGGGGAGAAGAATTTACTTCTTGTCCATTATGGTAAAATTTTAACAATCAAAAGAATTATATCCAAACGGACCAAACCTTAAAAATTTCATAACTATTACGAAATTTTTCTCTAAGTGTCATTAAATTTGTTTGAATCATCAATAGCTTCAAAAGCTTCGGCCTATAGAAAATAATGAAGGTAATTATTCAATTAATATTTTAGTACACTCTCTCTAATGTGTAGGCTCAAATTTCTACTCATCAACAAGTGAAGCCTAACACTAACGTAGAATATAGAGTTAGGTACAAATTCAAGACCACAACTTTTATATCATGTTAAATTATTGGTTGTCCTAAAAATTATAAGCTATTGGAAGTGGTGAATCTAATTATTTAATTAAGAGTAAATGTATAATAAATTTATGAGTAAACACGCATTTTGAGATCACTCTCTTTTTAAAATTTGATTTTAACTGCTTAACTTTGTCGCAGATCTGAAATGGGTCCTTTCGTATGTTTTCCGTCCATTAAAGTAACCCACTAAGCCACGTTAGCATTTTTTGCAACTTCGTATTAAAATAATAATTATTTATTTTATTAAATACTAAAAAAAAATCTAAATAAAAAAATAATAATAATAAGAGACAAAAGGGAAGGGGTCGGGTGGCTTAGGGGAAGGGGGTAGCCACCCGAAAGGTGATAGGGGGTGGCTTGCAGACCACCCTATGGGCTGGGGTAGCCTTCGACCTACCTTGATTTTTTTTTTTCTCTTATTTTCTATCATCACTTTTAATATTTTGCTTTTTGGTTCTATCCTTATTTATTATTTGATATTTTATATATTATACTTACTATTAGATGCCGTTGATTTTAATTGATCGTTGTTACGAGTTTCGATTGCATATCGTTGATTGTAGTACACAACTAATTAAATTCTATTTACAATCATTTATCTTATAAGAAAGATAAAATAGAGTAGTCATTTTATCTATTACGAACAATATTTAATATAAAAAATTATTATATTAATATTTTAAAATTTAAAAGACCCCATTTTAACTTTTTGCCTTATGTTTCAATTTTTATTGGGTCGCCCTTGAACATACTACCACGCTTTTGAATTTGATGTTCACACCGGTTCATTCTATTCTATAAGTTGTCACTTTAATGATTCGAGAACTCATGATGTGGTGCTTGATTTTAATATTAAATGTAACAAACTTTAAGTAAAGTTCACCATTATAAAGCGACTTAAGAAAAAGATGTCAAATAGCTTATCAATTTATTGAATGATTAGTGTGTATATTCCTTCGTATATTGATTAAAATGCTTCAAGTCTCTTTCTTTTCTTACAAATGTTGTATTGTTGCACTTTTCCCACATTAATGTGTAGCTATCCCGTTGAACATCTTCGGATACATTATATACATTAATTTGGACACTTTTTATTTACTCTTTCACCTTTATTTGCGAGAGTCCGGATGAATTAGGATCTTATACAATTTTAAAAAAAATTGTAGATTATCAAATTATGTAAATTCAGGCTATTCATAATATTGAAAAGTTTGAAAAATGTCATACATTAAAATTATGACATATTACCAAAGCAGTTAAAAAGAATTTTTTTTTTCCCTTCTTTTTTATTTTTGAAGAGAGGCTGATTATCTAGAAAATCAAAAGATAATTTTTAGCTTAAAACTTTTTATATAAAGTAAAAATTGAATAAAAATATACTTAATTCTTATTGACAATTTGTCATCTTTTATATGGATAGCAATTTTCAAACCGTTCAATTAAAAAAAAGGGTCAGAATTATGTACTATGAGAACCTTTAGCTATAATATTCTGATCCAATCCGGGTCTACAATTGATATAGTTACAAGCCATGTTGCCTTGATAGCTGCTCTTTTTTTTTTTTTTTTTTGGCCTTGGTATCTGTTAATTTGTAAGATTAATGTGAATCTTTGAATTTTTTGTTTTGTTTTTGAGCCTGATGTGAGCTTTTGTGATAACCTCCAAAAGATAAGCCGCATCAACCAAAAGAGGGTGGTGGTTTGCTTGGCTCCCAAGGCTCACCACCTTTTTCTCTGGGATGATCGCTACGTCTGCGCTCCCATGATGAGCTGTCAAATTTGTAACAGCTTTGATTCCTTTTTTCAGCTCCTTCTACTCGTAGTGGGGGCCCCTTTAGTCAGTGTACAACATGAGTGGAAACCAAGTTATCAAACAAATCGAGTACCACATCCTCCATACTCCACCCCCCTCATCCAATCACTAGCTTCACTTACACAAAAGGGGGTGTTTGGCAAGGAAGAGGAGAGGACTGTGGCTGAATTTAGACTTCTCAAAAAAAAAAAAAAAAAAATTATTTTTTATATCACATTAATTATTTTTTAACAACTTATTTTTACTTTTATATCATATCAAATATTTTTTATTATTATTCAAATAAAATACTCACTAAAAAACAAAAATTTTTATTTTTTCATACAAAAAATTTATAACATTCCTTCTACTTTATATCACATCAAAAGTCAACAATCCTCTAACCTCCAATCTTCTCATTTGCCAGAAACCCCAAAATTATATATCTTTTTGTTTTTGAGAATACAAATAATATTATTCCGATTGCGGTCAACATACTACAATTTTTATTATAAGTGATAATCTATGTGGTTAGAATTGATAATTTTTTACACGATTCATAAATTTGACATAAAATTAACGAGTTAGAATTAAAAGATCTAATCCATTTAATTAAATAGATCAAATTATAATTGACTTATTATGTTTTGACATAACTTGACCTAAATAAACAAATATGAATTATCATCCCTATTTGTGATACTTATTATATTAATTACTAAATAATTAAATTTATCTTCCGATAATTTTTGTTTTCTCATGTAACACTGCGTGAATACTCATATACATTGTTACATAATTTTGTAAAAAATTTGTAATAAAAATGATAGTAATTCAAACATCTTCCTATGAATAATATTATAAACCAGACGTTATCTTGCCATTATACCATCATCCTTATGTTAAAGTGCCAGTCAGCCTTATATCAGCCTTTATTTTTTTTTTAAAAAAAAAAAATCAAATGAGTGTAGTTTTTAACTTCAATCTTTTCCTATTATATATTAATCTTTTTTTTTCCTTCTTCTCCTTGTTTACAGCTACAATTGTTTCGACGTATAACATTTTTTTTCGAGTAGAAAATATGTTTTTAAAAAATTATTACATTTTTCACGGTCGGACTGAAAATCATAGAAATGATATTAAAAATGTTTTTTTTTTTTTTGTTTCAAAAATATTGACTTACAAAAAAAAAAAATTGTGTATTTTATCCTCTGAAACATCCCAAAAACGTATCCCACAACCAGCAACTCCCACGTAACAAATTATAAGGGCCAAATAGTAATTTAAGTTATTCCCACTAATAGATTCACACCACGTACCCAATCTCTCCTAATTCCGATCCCTCAGCCTACCACACAAACACACCCCAATTTCAAAAGTTTCAATTTCCCACTAAAACCCAACGGCCGTTACCATCTTGCCGTTAACCGCTAACGGAAACTGTCACGTCCTACGGCACTATAAACCCAAGCATCTCTCTTCCTTCCTCTCACTTCACACCCCAAACTTTCTCTCCAACTTTCCATCACTTTCGCGAGAAAAGAAAAAAAAACACAGCAAGAGAAAATGCGTGAGATTCTTCACATCCAGGGGGGCCAATGTGGGAACCAGATCGGAGCGAAGTTCTGGGAGGTGGTTTGCGCGGAGCACGGGATCGACTCGACGGGTCGGTACCAGGGGGACACGGAGCTCCAGCTGGAGCGGGTGAACGTGTACTACAACGAGGCGAGCTGTGGGCGGTTCGTGCCACGCGCGGTGCTGATGGATCTGGAGCCGGGTACGATGGACAGCGTGAGATCCGGGCCGTACGGGCAGATATTCCGACCCGATAACTTCGTGTTCGGGCAATCGGGTGCGGGGAACAATTGGGCCAAGGGGCACTACACGGAAGGGGCGGAGCTGATCGATTCGGTGCTCGATGTGGTGAGGAAGGAGGCCGAGAATTGTGACTGCTTACAAGGTTTGGGTTTCTTTCTTGCTAGGGTTAAGGTTCTGTTTGGGTCTCGGGAAAATGTGAGGGAAAGTGTGTTTTCTGGGGATTTGATTGTGTTTTTCGCATTTTTGAGTTTGATGTGGGTTCTCTTTCTCTCTCTGCCTCTCACCGGCTCGCGCACATTTTTTGAGTCAAGTTCTGTTTGGTTCTCGGGAACGTGTGAGGGAAAGTGTGGCTTCTGGGGATTTAATTTTGTTTTCGGCGTTTTGAGTTCGACGTGGCTTTTGTTCACACCGGCTCGAGCACTTTTTCCTTTTAAAGTTTTGTTTGGTTCTCGGTAAAATGTGAGGGAAAGCGTGTTTTCTTGGAATTTGCTTTTGTTCTTTCGTATTTGCGTGTTCTCTGTGGATTCTGTTTCACTCTCTCTCACCAGCTAACGCACTTTTTCTGAGTTAAGTTCTGTTTGGTTCTCGCGAAAATGGGGGGAAGTGTGTTTCTGGGATTTGTTTTTTCTTTTCGCACATTTGTTTTCGATGTGAATCTCTCTGTCACCTTCTCTGAGTAAAATTCTGTTTGGTTTTGAGGAAAGTGAGTGTAATAAAAGGAAAAAAAAAGTACTAATTGTTCTCCTTCTCAAAGTTCAATAACGAACGCCCTGTTTGTTTCTCGAGAAAACAAGGAAATGTAAACTAGAGAAAATGATGTGGGTTTGGTTTGAATTGCGCAGGGTTTCAGGTTTGCCATTCGCTAGGAGGTGGGACGGGGTCAGGAATGGGGACCCTGCTGATATCGAAGATAAGGGAGGAGTACCCGGACCGAATGATGCTCACCTTCTCCGTGTTCCCATCCCCCAAGGTCTCTGACACCGTCGTTGAGCCCTACAACGCCACCCTCTCCGTCCACCAGCTTGTTGAGAACGCCGACGAGTGCATGGTCCTCGACAATGAGGCTCTCTACGATATCTGCTTCCGCACTCTCAAGCTCACCACTCCCAGCTGTTAGTCCTCTCTCTCCCTTTTGCTTTGTGCATTTCAATTTTGATTTCAGTTTCAATTTGTTTGGTTGAGATTTCTGTTGTTTTGCTTTGAGTTGATTGCCAACATGGTTCTGAATTTTATTGGTTGGTCTTGTTTTTATGACTTTAAATTCTGTAGAGACGCAAATTTTTTAGTGTAACTTTTGGTGTTGAGTTGAATGGAGATTTGTAGATTGCTATTGTTTTGGTTTAGTTGCCATAGTGGTTCTATGTTGTTTACATTTTCTTGGTTTCTCTTATTTGTGGCTTAACTTGTTTTGTTTTTTTTTTAAAAGAAATGTTTAGTTTCCATCTTTTGCTATCTTTCGTCCATCTCCTTTAAATTTACCATTGAATGTTTGAGATCCATAGATTCAACTCTCGATTTAAAAAATAATGGACAAAGAAATGTGTACGAGATTGATACCAAATACATCTTTATTTATTATTCAGTGCAACTTTGGGGGTTTGTGTTTGGAGGTTTGTTTTGTGGATTGCAATTGTTTTGTTTTGATTCTCAACATGGTTCTATGATTTTTTAAATGTTCTTGGTTGGGGTTGTTTTTATGAGTTAACCGTGTAACTAATCAACTTTTTTTAGTGTTACTTTTGGTGTTGAGGGTTTTTTTTTTTAAAAAAAAAAAATTTAATAGCATTGACCGGGATTTAGAAAAAATAGTCCAAGTGGGGCCCTTATTACAATGAAAAGATTTTTTAATTTTTTGAAAAAAAGGATAAAATGCTAAAGAAATGGATCTAGACTTTTTTTATTTTATTTGTTACATGAGAGAAAAAAAGAACAAACAACTACAAGAAGGAAAGCAAATTACAAAGGGGTCCTTCCCATTGTACAGAGGTCCAGCAAATAAAAATTACAATTGGGAACATTCCCAGCCACAAGATAAGGATAATCATTTTTTAGGCTATAATATTTTTCGATTTCAATTGGATCTGGCAGGATGGCTAGTCACGTGTTCAGATTCTTTTTTTCTTTATACCTGTTCACAAAAACAGATGTTATATCACATGGGTCTCATTTCCAAGAGCTTTTAGGTCAATGAAGAAAGTGCTTTGTGTTGGATTTGTTTTGTTGTCAATCTAGTATGCTTGGGATGCCAACTTGAGTTTTATTACATTTATGGAACAATGATCTTGGGCTTATCTGTGTATAATTTTCTATTTAACTAATATTGTTAGTAAAGTAATTGTTGGACTGTCGCTTGTTTTGCCCTCGTCTATGTTTTTGGCTACCAATGTACCAACAATTTACTAATTATCATTTGTGTAACAACTTAAGAAAATGGCAATAAACTAGTATTGGGATCTATTCTCTTTTGATTTTTCCATTTTGATGCAAGAAATGCAAAATGACCCAGTTGAATGTTGCCTTTGTTTTTCATGGGATCTAACCAGTTATGTTTGTGTGATTAGTTGGGGATTTGAACCACCTCATTTCTGCTACCATGAGTGGTGTAACATGCTGCCTTCGCTTCCCCGGTCAGCTGAACTCAGATCTTCGCAAGTTAGCCGTAAACTTAATTCCGTTCCCACGGCTTCACTTCTTCATGGTTGGATTTGCACCTCTCACATCCCGTGGTTCCCAGCAATACCGTGCTCTCACTGTCCCTGAACTCACTCAGCAAATGTGGGATGCTAAGAACATGATGTGTGCTGCTGACCCTCGACATGGCCGATACCTCACAGCATCAGCCATGTTCCGTGGCAAGATGAGCACAAAGGAGGTGGACGAGCAGATGATAAATGTGCAAAACAAGAACTCGTCCTACTTTGTAGAGTGGATCCCCAATAATGTGAAGTCCACTGTTTGTGACATCCCTCCAACAGGCCTGAAGATGGCTTCCACATTTATCGGTAACTCTACATCAATTCAAGAGATGTTTAGGAGGGTCAGTGAGCAGTTCACGGCTATGTTCCGCAGGAAGGCCTTCTTGCATTGGTACACCGGGGAGGGGATGGACGAGATGGAGTTCACAGAGGCTGAAAGCAACATGAACGACCTTGTTTCTGAGTACCAGCAGTATCAGGATGCAACTGCAGACGAGGAAGACGAGTATGAGGAGGAAGGATATGAGGAGGAAGAGGCTTAACATACAAGTTCTGTTGGTTTTTCTGTAGGATAGTATTGAATTTACCCTGGTTTCTAGTTTGTGTTTGTTCTGCTTTGGAGTGTCTCTAAGATTTGTGGGGTTTAGTATTGCAATGCCGCATTGCCTGTGTCTGGGTGTGCATCCACCTCTCTTTTTGTTTTTGTCTCCACAATTAACAGACAGAGCGAGCTTTTGTTTGGATTAACGCTTTCATATGATAGTTCCTTTTGTTTTTTTTTTTTCAGTATTCGTGCGTTACACAAATTGCAAGATTCGTTTACGCCTATTGCAGGCAGTGTACTGTACTAGCAGGGAATCAAGCCTCCTGTTGCCTCTCTACCTGGTACTGTTACATATGAGATTTCGAATAACCATCCATCCTATACTCATAGGATGATTATGTATTTGGTAAGGAAATTAGTGAGAATTTTCATAATTCAATACAATAAATTTATGAAAATTGCCTTCATTGCGGAAATTTATGGATTGTGCCTCCGCCTCCGGTCCATATGCGGAAACACTGAGGGATTCTCCCAAAACCTCCAAAGATTTAATCGACTACGGTTAAAATTGAACTGGAAGGGCATGCTGCTAGAATTTCTTGGTGGAGAGACAGAATGCAAGAAGGCGGTTCGGATCCCTCGATTCGCAGTCTTAACCAACCAATGCAAAGAACCCTTCAAATAAACCGGCCCCAAAGAACTACGCGACTCCCAGTAAGGCCATTCGTCTTCTACTCTTTTTTCAAGAATCTGCTTTCAGACTAATACCTTAACATCAAAGGCCCCTGCAAGCTCTTAATGATTGCTTTCAAAGTATTCCACAACCCTTAAAACCTTGAAATCGTCGTTGATTGGGTCATACCCAAATGCAAAATTGAATCCGTATTCAAAATTGAGTGGGAGATCAGGAACGCGTACCGTTGGTATAGAGGGTAATTTCTTGTACTTTTTGATTGATGGGTTCTAGAAGGTTCTTAAATGATAATAGTGATTGAATTTGAAAAAATAAAGGATTATATTAATTCTGAAATAAAGATGTACTGAAATAAAAGATAATTAGCTAATTCAAGATAGCTAATCTCCTAATCTCCCAAGAACACAAATCACACAAATCATAATATATCCATTCTCCCCCTCTTCTAATCCTAAGTCTAGGGTAAATAGAAGTCTTTATCATAACCTCCACAACTACCCACTAAATTAACCACCTATTAAATGCCTATTAACATGATAACTCTACTACATGGTAACTGTCCACCCATTAACTCCACTAACATTACAACTGTTGCGTTTAACTCCAATTCTAAACATAGTCCCACGTTGGTCACGTACAATTTCTTCCCCCCTATGAAAACCTCGTCTACGAGGTTCAGATATTGTTGATTGGTCTTCCGGCGCTTGTTCTTCTTGACTACTCCTTTGGCCCTGTGTCAAGTGGAGTCAAATCCTCACCTTCCAGCAAATAGATTTTTGACCTTGACAATGGTGGCTTGGATTCCACTTTGCATCACAATAATAGCACAGTCCCTTTGCTCTTTGTTCTTTCCGTTGGGCTGAAGTCACTCATTGGATGAGTAACCCGAGTCTAGTGGTTTCCTTGCTGGGTTTAGGTGTTGTTAAGGCCAGTGAAGGATTACAGTCAATACTTTTTGACCCCATTGCCGGATCAACTCTAGATTCTTTTCCCGCAACCACATATTCTTCTTGTAACTTTACCAATTCAAAAGCCATAACTAAGGTGTTAGGTCGTAGTAAACGTACAAGATACCTGATATTCGCTGAGGAAACAACTGAGTTTGTAGGACTCATCCAAGCCCCTTAATCGGTTAGAGAGAACTTCGAATTGGGCCTTGTATGCCGTCACTGTGGAGGTTTGCTTAAGGCGAGTGAGAGACTCCATAGGGTCGTCATAGGCAGTGAGCCCAAATCTAGTGCGAAGGGCATGGGTGAAAGCCTCCTAGCTTGTCATTCCCCCGGATTAGTGCGTCTCCTTTCATGTGGTAAGATGCAATTAGAATCCGTTATAAGGGATTGGTATTGTTGAAGGAAAAATACTGATTTGCCTTGTAGATCCAATTGTTGGGATCCTCCCCATCAAACCTAAGAAAATCAAAACGTTTGAACCTGTTTTGACTTCCATTACCTGCCCCCCAATTGCTGGTTTCATCTCTTCCTCCACTTGTTTCTCCCCGAATTCGTTTCCCTTGTGCTCGAAGAAGTGTTTCCATGCTAGTTGTGAGTGAATCCAACCATTGGAATATTTGCTCATTTAGTTGATGTTGTTCTTCTAATTGATGTTGCTGCCTATCTTGAGTTTGTTGAAGGTTAGTCCTTGAGTAAGCCAATTATAAGTAACGTGTGCCTTTCGCCATGCAATGAACCTGACTCTGATACCACTTGTAAGGTTTTTAAATGATAATCGTGATGAAATTTGAGAAAAAAAAAAGGATTATATTAATTCTAATATAAAGATGTACTAAAATAAAAGATAAGTAACTAATTCGAGATAGCTAGTCTCTTAGTCTCCTAAGAACACAAATCACACAAATCATAACATATCCATTCTCCCCCTCTTCTAATCCTAAGTTTACGTTAAATGAAAGTTTTTATCATGACCTCCACAACTACCTACTAAATTAACCACCTATTAACTGCCTACTAACATGATAACTCTACTACATGGTAACTGCCCACCCACTAACTCTACTAACATTACAACTGTTGCGTTTAACTCCAATTCTAAACATAGTCCCACGTTGGTCACGTGACAGGTTCCAAATCACAGTTTCATCATCGTAAGTGCGGATGCAAACCAAACCATTGCAACAGTCAATGATTTTGGAGAATCTGTTTGGATTATAGAATGGCGAGAAGATCTTCACGGGTTGATCCTTGTCGGAAAAGTTTTCCAAGTAGTAATTCAGCGGCCGATCAGCCTTACAGTTACATGTCTGGATAAGGAGAGTGCGTTGATCTCTGTTGCTGTCGTCGTGCATCTTGATGAAACATGGGTCGTTGATTAGGGCGAACCATGACTTCGAAACGCTACTTCACGGGTAATCGGTATAGGTGGGAAAGTATTTCGGGGATTAGATCTTCCGGTATCGACATCTTTTCCTCTGTAAATTCCTTCTGAATTTGGTCGGTGATGGAGGAGTTATATAGATATATATCAACTCCTTTTATAGTGTGTGTTTTGGGTTTTACGATTTGGGCTCAGGGAGTCATACATTTGAGTCCATGGGCTTGAAGTTGTTTTGGGCCTTCAAAAAGCGACTGCATCTTATTAATTAGGGGAAAGTACCTTTTACCCCCAGAAGTATCCACCCATTGGCACTTTAGCCCCCAATGTTTAAAAAACGACATTCGACTCCCTTGAAGTATATCACGTTGGCAAACAATACCCTCCGTCCATTTTTTCTGTTATTCTGGACGGAAGTCAAGTCATGTGCAAGGCACGTGACTTTTTTTGGCTTAATGTTCGAAAATGCCCTTAGACTGAAAAATCAATTTTTTTTTTTTTAAAAAAATCAAGGTGGCTGGGCAGCCACCCATTTGAGGTGGAGGGGGGTGGCCTACGAGCCACCCCCGAGGCTGCTGGGGGTGGCTCGCGCCACCCCTAGCCCATGGAGGTGGCCGTGCGCCACCCCCAGCCACCCCAGAGTTGGGGGTGGCGTTTGAGCACCCCCAGTGGTGGCCGCGTAAAAACGCGGCCACCTCTGTGGCAGCCCGGTGGCCGCGCGGCTACCCCTAGATAGATCTGGGGTGGCCGCGCGCCACCCTTAGATAGATCAAGGGTGGCCGCGCTGCCACAGAGTTTACGCGGCCACCACTTGGGGTGGCTCGAACGCCACCCCAAGCCCGAGGTGGCCGCGTTTTACGCGGCCACCACTGGGGGTGGCTCGAACGCCACCCCCAGCCCTGGGGTGGCCCGCGAGCCACCCCAGAAGCAGCCAGGGATGGCGGCGAGCACCCCCAGCCACCTTTGGGGGTGGCTCGCAGGCCCCACCCCTCCCCCAAGCGGTGGCAGCTGATCGCAGCCACCCCGTTCTCTTTTTTTTTTTTTTATTTAAAAATAATTTTGAATTTTATATTTAATATACTTAATATATTTATTATTTTTTTTAATAAAATTGCCATGTGTCAGCATCTCATTGGTGCTGATGTGGCGCTTAACAGGAATCTGTTAAAAAATTGAAGTTTGACTTCAGGGACTAAATTATTTTTTTGGCATACCACATGGACTTCTGAGTTCATTTTCATACCACAATAAGTGATTTGTAATTTAGGCTAATCACATGGACTGATTTTGCATTTTTCTCTCTGTTTTTTTTTTTTTATACCACAGGGAGTGATTTGTAATTTAGGCTAATCACAGAGACTGATTTTGCATTTTTTTTTCTTTTTTATACCACAGGTAGTGATTTGTAATTTAGGCTAATCACAGGGACTAATTTTACATTTTTCTCTTTTTTTTTTATACCACAGAGAATGATTTGTAATTTAGGCTAATCACATGAACTGATTTTGCATTTTTCTCTTTTTTTTTTTTTTTTTTTTTTTATCCCTATGTGATTTGTATTTTATATTTTTTGATTTTTTTTACTTTTATTTTTTGTGACACTTTACCCCAAGGGCATTCTTGAACATTTTGGTATAAAAAAAGTCACGTGCTGATATTTTTTTACTTTTGTTTGTTAATTAATAGGGGTAAAAGGTAATTTTCCCTATTAATTAACAAACAAATTCGAGGGAAAAAAACAAAAAAGAAAGAGAAAGAAAGCCTTGTTATTATTTTTTATATATAATATTTTTTTTTGGACCAGATTGGTAATTGCTCTCACGAGATTAGACTACCTCCAGTCTCCAGATATTGAGTTAAAAAATAAAAGTTGATGTTATACTTTGGAATATGAAATATTGCTAATGGGTGAAAGATGAGTTACAAAAATTTGAAACCGAGGTCTAACACTATGTTAGGATCTTTATTGGCGAGACTAAATTTAATTATTTATCAAAGTTTCCATACATTTCGTTAAGAAGAACAATAAACATGCTGTCAAAAAACAAAGCTTTGTTTCCATACATTTCAATAGCCAACTCGAAAACGGATGTTTTTAAAACCCAAATGGGTTCGTTTGGCAACGCTTTTTAGAGGGTGTTTTTTGTTTTTTGGTTGTCATATAACATAAAGGTAAAGGTAGTTTTGAGTTTATTAATGTTTTGGCTTTTTGCTAAAAAGCAAAAAAGCTTCCCTACAAAGCATTGCCAAACGAGCCCTAAGCCCTCTCTTTAATATCACAGCCATAGCTCACTGGAGATATGAACTCTTGAGCATATTAAACCTGTGACTGGCAGTAACTGAAAGAGAAAAGCAAATGCAGATGTTGTTCATTCTCAACAGTGTACAGAATAAATAACAAGCTATTTGCAAAAATTTCATTACATCATCAAGAGAGTAAATAAACATCAGTTCCTAGGGAAAGGGATAGTTCACAGTGGAACAAGAACTGGTTTTTGGCTTTCATTTTCTAAATGAATCCCATAGCTCGCCTAGATCAACATTACCTCCAGAAAGTATAATCCCTATGTTGCTGCAGTTCTTCCAAGCAGGATTTTTCTTGAAACTATCAGATAAAACAGCAGCAAGGCCTATTGCTCCGCTAGGTTCTACTACGACCTTCAAAATCTCGTAGCAGAGTTTCATGGCTTCGATTATCTCCTCGTCGTCCACGGTTATGATGTCATCAACAAGATCTCGCACTATGGGCCTGCACCACAAAATATAGAGTCTGAATTATCTGGGGGAAATTATTAGACAAACTGAAACTATATCCTAAATGCCCTAAAGCAATTTTCACATTAGGAAGGCAAGGGTTATACTAATGGCAGTCTGAAACTACAGCTTTAATACATCATTTTGATAACATGAGATTTCTCTTTACCAGGTAGAATCTCCTAGAAAAGCTCGAAGCCCGTCAGCTATGGTGTTGGTCTCAGGCAATGTTATGATTCTACCGGCCGCTTTGGATTGAGCTGCATCATTAGCTCCCCTAGGTTCAGCAGCCAAAACTCGAATGGCGGGATTGATGGACTTAGCAGCCAATGCCACCCCTGATACCAAACCACCTCCTACATTTTTATTTATTTATTTCTGACTTAGAAAAATCAGCACAAGGAGAAATCTGTAATAGAGATTATGCAGGAACAGAAATGATGAAATTGACAATTTGGCACTAAAACTGTAATTAAACAAACCGCTTATTGGAACTATTAACGTGTCTATATCAGGGGCTTGCTCCAGAAGTTCCAATGATAATGTACCCTGCCCACTGCAAGAACAATTCAACGTGTCACACTGCTTTCACATCCAAGTTAGAAGTCCCATTTTCTCTACGCACATGAGTCTCTCATTACTTTAAGAATAGAGGAAAAAAAGTGAGGCAAGAGTATCAGTGGCCAGGAAAATCTTGAACGATTCTCAGCTTGGTCATCCTTGACTACCACAAACACTCTCTCACTGGAAAGTAACCTGTTTTATGTTGCCTTTACTCCGTAGTATAAACTATGCAAGACTTCCTGGTTCTCCAGCACCGCTTGTTCAGAACAAACCTATTGATTTTCAGAAGAGTTGTTTACCCTTCCCTTACCTTATCAAGGTCACAGTCAATATCGTCACTATCCTCCATAAGAAAATCCTTAGACTTGTTATCTAGGAACTTGTTTAGAAATACTGTAATGAAAGGAACATAAGAGTTTTTCGCTAGGTATTTGACCAAATAGGATCGTCGAGTTCCTAAAGAACCTATCATTAGAACTTTCTGTTTCTGTAATAATTAAATCACTACCATTCGGGCTCGGTTTTATACTTGAAATCTGGTTTTCACTACTATTTCTGCTTTCATAAAAAATGTAACTGTCACTATAATTGTCAATACCACTTAAAATGGAACAAACTTTGAAACAGGTACAGTAAACAAATTAAAGGTCAGCCTTGTACCTTATAATGCGCCCATCATTATATGGATGTACAAGAACAGCACCAGTTTCTTGCAACACCTTGCTTGCAACACTCTCCCTTGACTGCATTGTAGCCTCACTCCAGATAACCTGACCACCATAGCGCATGACATTCTCAACTTTGCATTTTGGAGCACCTTTTGGAATAACAATATAAGCAGGGATTCCCCGTAGTTTTGCAGCCAAAGACAAAGCTGCAGCATGGTTACCACTAATTTTGGAGGGCAGAATCAGGGGATATTCAGAAAATAGGTCAAAGAAATTAACTACGAGGTACTAGCACTAATGAATCTGGAGCAAACCTGCTGTGAGTTACAACCCCTTTAGCAGCTTGGTCATTATCAAGAGAAAAAACAGCATTGCAGGCACCTCTGAATTTGAAAGCTCCACTATATAGCCAAAAGAATAGGATAAGGTGTAAAATAAAGAAGAAGAAGAAGATGCGGAGAGCAACGAAGGAGAAATTAAAGACTACATTTTGTCTGCATTCAATTGCAAATTTTGATTTCAAGATAGAACAATATATAGACTAATGAAGGAGAGCACATCCCATAAATCATGGAGTGAAATCTGGGGCAAGCATGAAACATGGAGAAGGAAATCAAGGAAACTTGGGGGAGAGGCTGCTGACATGCATAAATGCAGGAGCTGTTGTGGGCTTGACCAACACGGGCAACACCCTTTAACATAGGGCCCTTAGTTATTGGAGGGTTAAATACAAAGGGAAGTAGAGAAGACCAGAATATTAATTGAAAGAAATAAAATAAGCCCAAAATTTTGAACATTTCTAAATGTTTAGTATCTCACCCCTTTTGGAAACATTCACATTTAAAGAATAACTGCCTCCCTGAAACAGCATTCAGAGATTCGGATGAAAGGACCGGAGTTTTGTGTATGAATGAATTGATGCGTGCTTGAGCTTCTCTTATGGAGGAAATATCAGCCGCATATTTTCCCCTCATTTGGCTCCCCTCTTCCATATTTATACCACCAATAAGAAATACCTGGTTTTAGAAATTGGCTGGAAACAGATTAGGGAACTTCAGTAACTCCTAAAAGAATATCCTCATGTGTATTACCAATCCTTATCTTTTATCCAAGCAACAGCATTACACCCTGGGATTTCTTAATTTGTTATGATAAGTAACATCTGGGATCTCTTAATGTAGTTCTAGCGTCAAAATATATTAAAAAGTATAGATAGCTTCACCTTAAGAAAATCCCAACAGAAACTTAAAAAGACATCTAATTTCTCATTCGGTAGTTCACTTTCTTCTTGTTTTGAGGGGTTTCTCTATCTTAACTGGGAACATATTGATTATCATAATTTCTGTCTACATTCACATTAGAGCAACATATTTTTTCAAAATGAAATTTATAAAATCATGTAAAGACAGACCTGTGGAAATACTAATGTCTTATCTTGCCAAATTCAAGTGTATCAAGATTCAATGTTATGGGTTTGGCTGTGAGCTTGCTGCAGATTGAGTACATGTGCATGAGTATGTGATTGGCATCAGTGTCTCAATACTAATACAAGCAAAATATAAGTCACAATCTCAATCTTGTTTGATTAGTGTTGAGGCTACTGGTTTTTTTGCTAACACGTCATAAGCAAGTAGATTGTATCATAAAAACAGGATTTCAGAAAACATTCCTAAGGTTTCTCCAGCCAATCAATGTCTCCTATTGCAATGTCTACATTACCAGAGTCAACCAAAAAAGCACAAACACTCTCCAGATGAAAGGACCAAGGCATGAGAGTACGTTGCGGTTCCATTAATCAAATGTAGGGCTAACAATTTTTTACACGATTCACGAACCCAACACAAAATTAATGGGTTAAGGCTGAGAGGTTTGATTCGTTTAATTAAATGGGTTGGATTAGGGTTGATTTATATAGCCTTATACACATATTTTTATATGACCTAAACCCGACACACGACATTTAGAACTGATAATTTTTGACACGGCATATAAATCCAATGCGAAATTAGCGGGTTAAGGTTAAAAGGTCTTACTTTAATTAATAAATGGATTTGATTAGGGTTGACCTTTATAGTCTTATATTCATGCCTCGACATAACTCAAACTTGACACACAAATACGAATTGTCACCCTTAGTCAAATGGCATTTGGAGTCACCCCTCACTAGATGCATATTTTGAACTCATACATAAATGGGCACACTAGGAAATCTTATCTGTAAATCCCATAACTGAATTCCCTATAAATTTCATGAAGGCGTCCTGGAATCTAAATTAATAAATCAGTAATACTGATTCTACAATTCAACTAAATCCAACCCTACAAAATTATCAATTGAAATATATTAGGATTTTGGAAACCAAATGAGCTCATATGAGTTTCACCCATTATCGGATTTTTGTAGTTTATCAAGTTTAATAAAAGAAATACACCATGAAATGTATCTATTGGTCCAAATTAGTGAGCCTGGCCCATATGATCAAGTGGGTGTCAAAGATTATGCCCCAGAACCAGCTGTTCAAGCTTATCTTTAACAGTTCTCTTTCCTAATTGTTCAACTGGGTTTTTACATATCAAAGATTTCCTTCTCATATTTCAAACGAAAAGGACTACAGAAATCATGTCCATCATCAAGAGGAAATAAGTCAAAGAGTTCAGAGGGTTTCCAAGAACTTACAGTACTGGGCAGAGATTGAACTCAGTTTCTCCGAGTGGGAAATACAACCTTGTCTTGCTCTTGCAGCGAAACGGCAGTTTCCAAGTAAAAGACACTCCAAAAACGACATGTTTTCTTTCTTCTTGGTGGCCTCAGAACGACTCGTTGGAAGAGCTGATGGAGATTGTGGGTTTAAGCCTAGACGTGGGCTTGTCCGCCCCCAACCCTTGTTCTACTCCAACTAAAAAATGAGCCCATGGATTGATTTATTATCACACCGTTTAATACAAAAAGTTTGAAGTTTAAAATTTAGATTGCATTTTCCCCAAAATAATTTGCTGAAAGGGCTTAAAAACTTTCTTTATTAGCCCCAACAATTTGATAAGTACTGTTCAATCATCAAAATAAAGGTCTTTTAAACTTTCATGCGATTTGAATAATCTCTCAATATTTATTT
Source organism: Betula pendula (assembly GCA_900184695.1). Lineage (NCBI taxonomy): Eukaryota > Viridiplantae > Streptophyta > Magnoliopsida > Fagales > Betulaceae > Betula > Betula pendula. The sequence continues at coordinate 390,346 of FXXK01000443.1, forward strand.
TTTCTCTATTTGACCCTTTAAACTTTCAATTTGTTTCATTCAACCCCCTTCCGTTATGATTTTTCGTTAAATCTTAATCGAAATGTGCAAAAATTACCAAAATACCCATCATTTTATAGTTTTTTATATTTTTTTTTTATTTAAAATACAAAAATATTTTGAGAATTTTAACAAAGTTTGACAGTAAAAACAGACGTAGGGGGTGAAGTGGGACAAATTAAAAGTATGAGAGGTCAAAATGAGATAAATCAAACATTACGTGATTATTCAAATTATATGAAAATTTAGGGGCCTTTATAAAATTTTCCCAAAAAAATAAACATTAAAAAATAGTAACACTATCTTTCTTTCTTTTATTTATTTATTTTTTTAGTTTATTAAGTGTCAACTTATACCTCTACGTTGCAATGTATTACGGAACGGAATCGGAATTGTCCTAAATTTTTAGGATATTTTACTAAGTATATATATATTTTTTAAATAAATCTTAGTTATTATTTTTAAATTAAAAATATTAAATACTTTATTATTTATTATATTTATCACCTACAACATGGGTCAAACCCATGGCCAAGCCGTGAGCAAGTCAAATGCATTTTTGAATTTTTACTATTGGTTCATTTTGAACATTTTAAATTAAAATTGTCTAAAACATAAGATATCAACATTACAAAATTTTAAATTTCGAAATTATGATTGTAAAACTGTATATACTTCAAAGGCGAAGAGGAATGTAAGTGAAGTTTTCAAAAAAAAAATTATGTGATCGTTAAAATTGTATGTGAAAATTATTTTTTCTAAAAATAAATATCAATTTAATTGATTGGGTTTAAAGAAAAATTTTGTTTTAAATTACAATCTTAGGGATCATTTTTGCCTATATAAAATTAGCATTATTTACCCTCGAGCATAACACCTTTTTTTTGAAGAAAACATTCTATATATTTTTAGTAGAATCTTCCTAGAATATTGTGAAAATGATACTTTTGTTTTCTAGGCATTGTTGTTAAAAAAGAAAAGAAATGATACTAGGGATATGAAATGAAGCTTTCAAATTTCAATGGTCACCAAATTGTGGTGCTGACTAGACGTTAAAGTAAGCGTCTGTGACACATGCATTCACGCTAGATTGTTCATTGAGTAAGTTAAAAAATAATGTTATTTGTCCATTTAAATTCATTCATTTATGTTTATCTATCACTAGATGATAAAATTTATATATTATTATATAAATTTTATCATCTAGTGATAAATGGATAAAGATTGATGAATTTAGATAGATAAATAGCATTGTCCTAAGTTAAATGGGTCAGTTGGCCTCATTTTCTAGCACACGTCATACGTCATGATCATAGAAAGGAGGAATCTAGATTTGGGAAAATCCAACTTTGGCCATTGTTTGGGTTAGGGAATATAATAATTGCGATATAATTGATTTTCCTTGGAAATTCACTTCCGTTTAACCAATATTAGCGCTTCTTAAAGTAGTGAAGACTCTAAGGGTCTATTTGAGATTGCGTTAAAAAATAGAGCTTTTAAAATTTAAAAGAGCTTTTTAGCAAAAGTTTTATTTTTAAGCTTTTGTCAAAAGTGCGTTTTTACCATTTTTAGAGTAAAAAGTCACAAAAGTACTTTTATAGTTTTTTACCAAACATGTCAGCTTTTTGTTTAGCACAGCTTTTTAGGCACTAAAAGTACTTTTTAAACTCTCTAACGCAATCCTAAACAAGCCCTAAATCGGGTTGTATCTTTATTAGGTTTAAGATTAGATTTTTTTTTTTGTTTTTTAGGTGTAAACAATTTTTGGGCCATGTTTGTGGCGAAGTTGAGTATTATCTTATTCGTGTAGGGCGTCTTTACACATGTCCAAAATTTATCCTTCAAGATATATAAAGTGACTATGCTTTAGGAATTTCCATCATTAAATAAATAAATAAATAGTTGCGCTTCTTGTTTTCTTCTTTATTCTTTCTCTTTCTTTTTCCCATAAACAAGTAAATGATATGAAGAAAAAAAGAAAAGAAAAAGCTACTGTTATACGAATGTCATATAATTTGATAATGTGACAGTAAAAATCAAAATTTATAAAAAAAAAAAAAACTAACTTTTACTATCATATTATTCCAATTGTATGACAGTCGTATAACAATGTACTAAGAGATTGAGATCCCTTAAATTAGACAGTCTGAATTGTAATGAAATTTAGGTGGCCTAAGAGAGAGAAACTACGAGACTCATCTGCTCATGACAACCAATAGTGCGGAGCTAACCTATTCGGAACATGTGAGCCTTGAAATTTCACTCTTGTAAGCTATCCAAATTTCATTGAAATTCCGAAAATCTCATGTTAGGCTCCATTTGTTTCGGCATAAAAACATTTTTTGAAAAAAAAAAAAAAAAGTTTCCCTATTTTTCGGTGTTTGATATAACTAAAAATTTTGGACAAACCGAAAACATTTGTGATTGTAGGAAAATCTCCTTTAAGATGCATAAAATGATTTCTCTTTTTTATTTCCGTAAACCATTTTTCAAGTTTGAATTTCTCCTTCTCACAATTCATTCTTTGCCGGCTCAAAAGTTCGCTGGCCGTTGTTGGCCCCCGACTGTCTTCGTCAATTCAATTGCAATGCTGTTGTCATTGGTGTCGCTAATTTTTCATATGAGACAAGCATTATAAAAATATTTTCGGCTTAAACCATTTTTCTTATACCATAAAATTTTTAGTTAGAATGAAACCATTATAAATCTCAAATCTTTAGTAAATTATTACGACTAAAACATAGTTATTTACTTATTTTGATAACCAAAAAAAAAAAAAAGCCCTCCATATATGGTATATGTATATACCTAATTAAGCCTAGAAGTGTGCTTGTCCGCCCCCATGGTTTGATTTTTTATTTTATTATTTTTATTATTCAAATCGGGAAAAGGAAAAATTACAAAAGAGGTCATTGACATTCTTAATTCTAATAGAGTTAAGAAGATGAGACTTTGTATGAATACTTTCAAACACAAGATTTAAAGCGGTCCATTTAATAACATAATGCGTACAAAAATTGGCATACCTAGAAGACTTTAAAGCAACTCAATTCAAAAAGGAAAGCAGTTGCTGACGAATGTCTGAAACAATCAGGGCTGAAGTCTAATCCTCAAAAAAAATGAGGATCCTTGATGGCTATAATGGTCATGAGAGAGTCACCTTCAATAAGAAGGGAACAACAACCAAAGGAGGAAGCCAAGTTAACTGCCAAGGGAGCAGTATTTCCTTCTCCCTAATTAGCTTCCGTATGAGGAAGATGCTGGGTCTACATCAAAATAAACCTTAAAAGAGTACCCAAAGGAGGGGGAGACCACTCAGCTGGCCCCCATGGTTTGATTTACTATCACACCGTTTAACCAAAAATTTGAAGTTAAAAATTTAGATCTAATAAGTTTGTTAAAATTTTATACCCGTGGAAACATTGGTTTTTTTGTATACGTGGCAAAATTCTGTTAAGTTTTTAAACAGTAGATAAATAGAGATATATCAAATTTATAAATTTAAAAAGTACATGCATTAGTTCTGTCACTTTTTAAAGGGGATGCTGGAGGGCATTCTCCCATCCCTCCAGCATCCATCTCCCCTCAATGAATTTAAAAAAATAAAATAAAATAAAAATAAAAAGTAATATTTCATTGAGGGGAGATGGATGCTGGAGGGATGGGAGAATGCCCTCGAGCATTTCCCCTTTTTAAAAGTTCAGAATTTTTTTTATAAACAGCAAAACCACATATATCATTTTTTTTTTATGTGATAGGATGGACCATCGTAATGTGAAGCTGATTTTTCTTGACAAATAAACAAACAAAAAAAAATCCCGTCTAGAGTTTGTGGACAATCGTCACACTCGCCATACACAGAAGAAATCACATCAATAATTAAAAAAACAACATCGATTCTAAACTTTCTAAGCAACAAATACCAGATTTTATTATTATTATTTTTTTAAATGGAGCCAAGAGTACGTGAGGTCTGAATAAAGCGTGAGATTGAGAAGCTAAGGCTCAGGACTTTTATCCCAAAGTGACCTGGTTTTTCAAAATTATCCATCCCAAATTTAATTTTACGTTACTTTTAAGGAAAATAAAAGTCCTACTCATACTATTACTCATATAAAAAAAAAAAGGTATGATCAATATAAAAATTCAAGCGCATTCAAGTGTCAGTTAAGTCATAACTAGTGACTGGTGACCGAGACAAAATAGGTTGGGTTGAGCAGTTGAATACTGCTAAACATTATCTTTTTCTTCTCTCAAAATTAATATAACTTTTAAAATTAAATTGAATTAAAATATAATAGTAATTAATTCATAATCTAATCAAATATAATGATAATTTTAAAAGTCACATCAATTTTAATAAAATAATATAGTTCTTAACATTACTCAAAAGCAGTTATGGGCTATAAATAATTATCCATTCTCTCAAAATGCTAAGTTGAAACGGCATGCTTAATTCACCTTTAGATAATCTTAATTAAAATGAGAAAAGAAAAATTTAAAGATGAATTAATCATGAAAGAATGCAAAATAATATTTATCTAAAACAAGGCGTAAACAAAATGTCACCTTCAATAAGAAGGAACCTCCAAATTATGCTTAGCGGCATCTGGGTCAAAGATGCTTATTCCAGGCTGTGTAATAGAAAGAAAGAAAGATTGTACAAAAGAAAGAGTCCAGAGCCCCGTCTCATTAACCAAACACATGTAAACAACAACTGGCAAAAGAATTTTCTAACACATCCCTCCAACTTCCCACAAGAAAAAGTGATCGGAGCTCAAAATTAAATGAACGATATCCACTAGTCCTAATGGATGATGGGTTTGGGAAATGGGAAATATAAATAGATTTAATTAAGCTCCAAACTTGGGAACTTTGGCAGTGGAGATTTGAGCAAGGAAATGCTCTGCTACTAACCGTCGTTGAATCTTCCCGGTAGCAGTTTTTGGAAGAGAATCAGTAATGAAAACCTTCTTGGGGACCTTGAAAGCTGCAATATTCTTCTTGCAAAATTGCATCACCTCTGCTTCATCTATGTGAGACCCTTCTCTGGGAATTATGGCACAATTTATCTACATAATTTGGACACCAATTAACCCAGTTAATTACTACTTGAGAATCACAATTACCAAAAACAAACATATGCTGTCAAAGAGAATGCATATAATCTTTCTTACCTCTTCACCATATTTGTCATCAGGAACCCCAAAGGCAACAGCCTGACCAACGTCCGGATGAGATAAAAGCACTGCATCCACTTCAATTGGTGATATCTTCTCACCTAAAAACCCAAACCAAACAAACATGGCTTGATTAACTCTTTGAGCACAGCATTAGTAATTGATATAATATAATCAACCCTAACTCTATACACTTATTAAACCATTTAATTGTCCGTTTGGTTTAGTAAAATCTGCCGTCAAAATCGTAAATTTTTTAAAACCCACCTCAAAAACATGAATTTTTTTAAACGTAATCCTAAACGGAACACTTTCTGCAATTTATTTTGTTTAAAAACAGAGGTCTAAATTCCTAAGTTAACTTTGCAACGACAAATACATGAACTCTAAAGACATCAAAATTCAATTGCCATCTATATGTTATAGCAAATGGAGACATTAATTCAACTAATAAATTCATATTTTTCATGCACAAAAAAAGTGGAATGAAAAAAGAATGGAAGGCAAAGCAAAAATACCTCCACGGTTAATGAGCTCCTTGATCCGACCCACAAGATGCAAGTACCCGTCCGAATCAAAAAACCCGATATCCCCTGTATGAAACCACCCGAACGTGAAAGCGGCCTTATTAGCCTCCGGATTGTTCTTATAACCCTTCGTCACATTGGGTCCCCTTATACACACCTCGCCGCTCTCACCCTCTCGCTGTGCCACACCATTATTGTCCAACACCGCCATTTCCAGACCCACGGGTTTACCCACCGACCCGGGTTTGTGCCCACCGTCTTCGGGTAACGGGTTCGAGGCCATCTGATGAGATGCCTCGGTCATCGCGTAGGCCTCCAGCACCGGCGCGCCGAAAGACTCCTCGAGCCGAGCCATAACCGACGGCGCCAGTGACGCGCTGCAGCTTCGGATGAACCGGAGCTCCGGGTAGGCTGGTTCGGGTCGGGATAGGTGGCGGTCCAGGATGATCTGGTGGATCGTAGGGACCGCGGTGTACCAGGTGGCGCTGTACGCGCGCATGTCGGGCCAGAATGTCGACGCCGAGAATCTTCCGGCTGCCGGAAGCGTCACGGCGGCTCCGGCGCAGAGAGAGCTCAGCAAGCCGGCGATCATGCCGTGGACGTGGAAAAAGGGCAGGACCATCACGGTCGAATCTGACTCAGTGAGTTTGTACACCGAGATGATGTTTCGCACCGAGGAGGCTACGTTGAGCTGCGTGAGCGGCACGCCCTTGGGCCGGCTCGTGGTGCCGGAGGTATGGAGAAAGAGCGCCACGTCGGACGGGTCGTTGACGATTTCGGCGACCGAGGTCGAAACGGCCGTCGCGTCCGACGTGGAGGAGAGACAGATTTCAGATTCGCCTTCGAGGAGCGTGGCGGACACGCGAGGGATTCCGAGCTTGGAAGCCGCCGCTTCGGCCGATTTGTTCCCTTCCTTGGGCATTATCAGAAGCTTGGCTTCTGAGTCCTTTATATAGAATTCGAACTCTTCTGCCGTGTAAGCAGAGTTCAACGGTGCCGCTGTGGCTCGGCATCGAATTACGGCCAAAAACACCACAACAAACTGCAAAATGACTCATAACAATCAACCATCAACACAATCTTTGTTGCTGTTTGGTTGGTAAGAATATGAGAAAACAAAAAAAAAATGTACCTCGACGGTATTGGGGAAGGTGAGGGCAACGACGTCTCCGGTGGTGATGCCGGCGGCGAGCAAACGAGAGGCGGTGTGATCGACAAGCTCGTGTAACCGCGCGTGGGTCAAATCGAATTTTCCGGAAACTGAGAGGGCTCGCCGCGTTGAGAAATCCGACGCGACTCTCTTCGACAAACCTGTAAGCGTTACGTTTTCCATTTTGGTGGCACTGACCGACTTTGATAGAAATAAAGTGAGGGATAGTCGTCTATTTATATGTAGACGGCTGGCTAGCATGGAGCTGGCAAGGGCGGAGTCTGCCACGTTCCTATATTTGCACGTTGATTTTTGTGAGGGTCAGTTTGTGCGTGCTAGGTCTCGGTATGCGTGTATGCGCTTCGTCGTAAATCTGCTTGGTGTCTTATCGTCTGACACGTAGATTACGTCACTGTTGGTTATTGGTTAATGCTTCGAGGCCGTTTCGTGGTCCAATCTAAACCGATTATCGAAAATGATTGAAGGAAAAAACAATGAGGTCAAGACAAATGGGAAGGATGGAGGAAAAGAAACATCACTCAATCCGTTTTAACTTTTATATATATATATATTTGTTAAAAACATTTAATTTAGTATATCGACATTTACAAAATTTACAATTTTTTAGAGTATATTGATTATATCCTATATTATGAAATTTGATTATATTATTTCAGAAATTTAGTTGTAATTAAATTAAATTAATTTTATTATTATATTTATCCACTTCAATTTTTTATAAATGTAATTTTATATTGTAAAAAGATCAAGTGAATAATCTTGTAGACGTAGGCCGTACAATTTTTATGTTTTATTTTTTTATTCTACTTTGTCTTTAATTTTTTTAAAAATTTATGATTATGAGTTCTATCATGATATCAAAGCCTTCGGCTAAAGCCATTGTAATGACATGTGGACTCCAATTTAAAAAAACCTTATTTTCAAACTTAAGTTTTCATAATCTTCTACTTTAGGTTTGAGGAGAATGTTAGAGTATATTTGATTATTTTATATTATGGCATTTGATTATATTGATTTCAGATATTTGATTGTAATTAGATTTAATTTTCATACTTATTTATCTCCTTTATCATATAAATAAGAGTATTTTGTATTATAACATAATCAAGTAAATAAGAGCAATATGTAACTCTTATGACTTTATCTTGTGAACGTAAATTACACACCGAACCACGTAAAATTATTATGTTTTTATTTTTTTATTTTTTTATTTCGATTTGTCTTTAACTTCTTTTATGATTATGAGTTCTTTCGATCTCACATTTTTGTTATGATTTTTTGTTAAATCCTAATTGAGGGATGATAAATTCTCAAAATACCCTTATATTTTTTTAGCTTTTTTTGTTCTTATGTTTCACTTTTTTTTTAACAAAAACAAAAAAATAAAAATATTGTAATTTAAGGGTAATTTATAATTTCATCAAGTTTGTAGGGGCATAATGGTCATTTTACTCTTTAATCGTTTAATTTAATTTCAAATTGTAATGGAAAGGGTGAGATTGTGACTTTTTTAAAGTTTGACACACTAAATTTAGAGTTTTTAAACTTTATTGAGAAGATTACAAAAACAATAAAAATTAAAGGAGGTAAAATGAAATTTCTCCAAATTATAATATAGAGTAATGCTACATGTCCGCTTTTCAAATACTTTTATTTTTTTTGAGGGTATTCAAATTTTTTATTTTTTATTTTTTTAAAGTTGGCTTGAAGCATACGTTTAGTTCTACCATGTAATATAAACAAAATAATAGTTTTAGAGATAAGAAATACATGTTGAAGTTATTAAATCAAAGTGTATTGTAAAGTAATACTAGTAGTAGTCTTTTCTTGCTTGCTTCTCTTTTAACGGTGCTAATATTCTCCCATCAATGCAAGTGATTTTTTGTAGGGTATTTTTTATTTTTTTAAAAATATATTTCCCTTATATTTAGGGAAGAGAAGCAGCTATAGGGTAGCTGCTGTTAGAGCTCTTATCATTTTTTTATACAATTTAAATATTATTTAAATTAAATGTTAGAAGAAAGAGAGAGGAAAGATAAATCATTTAAATATTGTTTTAAACAAATAGTAGAGAAAAGAGAGATGAGAGAAATTTTTTTTTATATTAAAATAATGTTAAGGGAACTACTTTTGGTTCCCTAGATAAAGGGAACAATTTTTTGCTCCCTTGATATTTTTATAGTTTAGAAAAGCTGCTGCAGAAGTTTTTCTTAACAGTTTTCTCTACGTATTCATATAAAAAAAAAAGAATTTGGGCGGAGGAGGAGGGGTGGTCTCCCTCCTCCCTTCCCGTTTCCCCATCCTATCTCCCCTCTCCCTCCCCTCTCGTTGTTTCTTCTTTTGGTTTTGGTTTTCTCAGCACACAGGTATTGTCGACTCTCTCCAACTACTTGCTGGCGGATTCCACCTTCCCCGCCGTCTATGGGCCCAGATCTGCTTTTTGAAGGTTTGGATCTTGTTTCTCAAAACTAGATCTGAAACTTTTAGAGGTGTTTTCGGGGCTCCTCCATTCCTCGCCGGCTAGCCCCTTGAGCGTGAGTCCCAAGCGCCTGCCAGAGAGCCTCGGCCCTCGTGTCCGGGGTCGCCGCTGCTGCTTGATGGTCGTTCTGTGGTGTTTTTATGTTTTTTGTTTGTTTCCTAGCCATTCGGGTTGAGGGAGGATTGTTTCCCTGACTTTTCGGGTTGAGGAGATTTAATAAGTTTTTTGATGGTGGAATTTGGGCTACCCATGCCTTTGTATTGTATCGTTTGGTGCAGATCTAAACTTTTACTTGGTGTTATTCCATGGGGTGAGCGGATGGATGGGGTGTGAATTTGGGCTACCCATGTCTTTGTATGTTATCTGCTTTGGTGCAGATCTAAACTTTTATTAGTGTTATTCATGGGTGAGCGGGATGATGGCGTCATAGATAAAAGTTTATGTCTTTGTCTATGGATTGTGTAAAGTTCATAGCCCTTGGCTATGGTTATCGAAGCTTTTGTTGAGCTTTTGATTGTATGAGCTTGGCTCAAGGAATTGATATCAAATGGAAATTGAAAGATTCAACATTCAAAAAAAAAAAAAAACAGTTTTCTCATCCACTAGGAAGAGAATACAGGTTTAAGGAAGAGTTGGTTGCTACGTGTTTTAATGCTCTAAGCTAGCTGCTCTTAATACTCTGTAGAGCATTCAAAGCAGCTTATATTTAAAAAAAAAAAAAATTATAGAACAAAAGTTACATTTCTGCTCTTCCCTATCCCAAATACATTCCCAATAGACTTGACCTTGATCTTTTTTCTATACCATTAAAATATTACTTTATTTACAAAATATAAGTTTTTTACCTATTCTCACATTTTTACAAAAATTCTAATGAAAGGCAAAAATCATGGGAGAATAAAGAAAGGAGGAGAGAAACATTTTGGGTTAAAATAATAGATATAGAGAGAGCGGTAAAAGTGCTATGCTTAATGTTTATGGAAAGTAATAAGGGAAGTTATTGTATGTGATTTTGGTTTTTTTTTTTTGAAGAATGCTACACTTACAAATTTTTTTACAAAAAGAGCTTTTACAAAATGACGTTGCGCGCAACATGATTGGAAATGAGATGAATTAAAATTTTGAGAAATCCAATTATATTACGCTACATCAGTTTGTATAAATTTTTTGGTAAAAAATTTTATAAGTCTAGCATTTCTCTTTTTTTTTTTTTTTTTTTTTTTTTTTTTTTTCGAGATATTTTATAGATTTAGAAAGAAAGTGGTTATGTGGAAGTTGTTATGAGCCGCTCGTTAGTTTTCAAAAATGTGAGAATAGGTAATAAACTTAGTATTTTATAAGAAATAATTTTTTTAATGATTACAGGAGCAAAGATAATAAAAGTTATTGTAGAGTATATTTATATTAGAAAGTAAAAAATAATTTTATTTTTAAAATTTATTTAAAAAAAAAAAACAACGGTGAGTGCTGTAATATATCTCCTTACTTTAAGCCAAAGTTTGGTCAAAAGTGCGCTGTCTCTGACTTTCCAGTACTAGTGCTAATTAAGTAAGTTATCGTGCTAATTAAGTAAGCCGTCGATGTTTAATTAAGAAATACAATAATAAAAGAAGTTTATAATAAGAGATACCTAGGCAATTTGGGGTATAATAAAACCTTTTAAGAATGGCTTTCTCCTACGTTTCCTAATGTGGCCCGTTTTTAGCATTATGACAAAGAAACTATGAAGGTTTTGATTATTAACGTATTTTTGAGGATTTTTTTTTTTTAAAGTGTATTGACGTGACATAAAAATAAATATTATTTTTTAAATAATGCTTGTATATTTACTATATATTATTCTCAGTGTATTTCTAATACATGTAGATTAACTTTTTTTATTTTTTAAAAAGAACAAGTGAGTTTCAATTTTTGTTTAAAAACTGAAAAAGTTAGTTATGTATACTAAAAAGACACTAAAAAAGACATAACATAAATACACAAATATTATTTTTATTTTTTAATTGTTTTGTGTGTAGAGTTATTTGTTAAAGCCTTTATTCTTTGTTAAAAAATATTAATTTTTTTTTTTTAAAAAAACATCGGCCAATAATTTGCCATGATGCCTTTTGTGTCTCTTGCCCCTTTACCCCCAACCCTTTTTTGTGTCTCTTGCCCCCAACCCCAACCCTCCCCCCAAAAAAACCATTATTATTTCCTGTCATTGTCGAAGCTTGCAAGGAATCTCATTGCAAACAGATCTCTTTAGATATTTATGTGGCCCCCAGGTCTATCTCACATTTAATTGTTACTAGTGGAGGACCCAAAATATTATTTTTCTTGATATACAGGGTCACCAACTCACCACTTTTTTTTTTTTTTTTGGAGTAAAAGATAGAGGCCACCTCTTTATAACTCCATTCATGACACACTTGTATAACTAACACAATTCCTTTTTCTTTTTCTTTTTTCTTTTTTTTTTGTGAGTAACTAACACAATTCCTTGATATGTTCTTTCTACTAATATCGGTTATACTTCAACATATTTGAGGCCAAATAGCAAAAATAAGGATTTTTGGCACGATTAGGGGTGAGTAAAACCCGGCCCGACCTGCACAATCCGCGCGCCCCGCCCCGACCTGCCCAACAAATCTCGGTTTTTCTTTGTTTTTTTTTTCGAGTCGGGTGGAGGTTTTTGATACCCGTGCGGGTCGGATCGGATATCGGATTGTATTTTTGATTTTCGGGTAAAACCGCCCCGCCCTGCATGAAATCCCCTTAGTATAAATTCATATTTTTTCTTCTGAGAAAACCCTAAATCCCCCCAACCCCAAACTCTCTCTGAGACTTCATCTTCTCCGAATCCCCTGACTCCAACGGTCCAACCCTTTCATCTTCTCCTGCTCTTCTTTTCTCTTCTTTTCTCCTTATCTTCTTTTTTTCTTCTCTTCTTTTCTTGCCACACACCGTCACCTGAATCACTCTCCCCTCTTTCTTTTCTCTTTCTTCCTTTCTCTTCTCTTCTTTTCTCTGCCACGCGGTCGCCTGAGTCACTCTCTTCTCTGCCATGCCCACGCCGTCGCCTGAATCACTCCTCCCTCTCTTCTTTTCTCTTCTCTTCCTTTCTCTTCTCTTCCTTTCTCCTCTCTTCCTTTCTCTTCTCTTCTTTTCTCTGCCACGCCGTCGCCTGAGTCACTCTCCTTCTCCTGCCATGCCCACGCCGTCAGCTGTGAAGCACACTTCGTCCCACAGCCACGGCCACGCCGTCCCACTGCTACGCTGCCGTCCCGTGGCCCCTCGTCCACTCCGTTAGTTCTGATCTGAGATCAGATTTCAGATCTCAGATCTGATCTCAGATCAGATCAGATCAGATCTGATCTCAGATCAGATCAGATCTGATCTCAGATCTGATCAGATCTGATCTTATATCAAATCTGAGATCAGATCTGATACCAGATCACATCAAATCTGATCTCAGATCAGATCTGGTTTGATCGGGTATTTACCCGCCCCGCGCCTCGCCCCGCATACCCGAAACCCGGCGGATTACAGTTAAAACATGCGGGTTGCGGGTTTCCGGTTTGCAAATCAGAGCACTGCGGGTCGGGTGTCGGATATCCGCGATATCCGACCCAATCCGACCCGTGCTCACCCTTAGGCACTATAAAGAGACCATTTTGATACTCCCAACAAGTTAGTCTCATATTAAGAAAATTAATTCATCAAATTAAGTGGGTTAATTATAAAAATATTTATAAGCGTTAAATCTCACGTGTTATTTACTATATAAGATTAAACTTTATATTTAAACTAGTATAGCCAAAAGTTATTTTGACCAGTATGGCTGCAAATTTAGGTGTCAATATAATTACATTCGACTAGCTATTTTAGCTAAAAAATTGGTGAGCTGCTGCATTGCTTGTTTACCAAATATGATGAGCACTATACCTCACCAAATTTTTATTTTTATTTTTTAAAAAAATAATAAATAAATTCTGACGAGGCATGCATATAACTTTAAATGTATGTGTTTTAAAAAAAGAGAGAATATTTAAATAGGATAATAAAACAAATAGTTAAAATAATAATTGTAAGAATTTTGAATTGCAACTAAACTAAGAAAAATTTAAACGGAATAAAAAATTATAAAATTTTCTTTGGCTCCGAGAAATCAAAAAGAAAAGAAAAGAAAATTTACTGATCGAGATCGAGGCGTCCACACGTTTGATGAGGTTCGCCAAACGCAAGCACTAACGAAGAAAAGAAGCTCATTCGGGGCTCTCAGGCTCTCAGCAACGTGATGGCTCTGACACGTCACCATTCAACAGCCAAACTCAATTAGGCCTCTACTTCTGAAACCAATGGATGCTTTTGCATTCCCCAGTAAGAGCCTACCCCGGTTGTCAATAAGGGCCAAAAATCATTAGAAAGAGTCCGATAAACCCATCTATTCGGACACAGCAGGGATGGAATAAAAAATTCTTTTTGAGCAACGCCAAAAGCATGGATGTAAAATATATTAAAATTTTAAATTAAATTAATATCAATTTATTGTTAACAAAATACAAATGAAAAAAAAAAGACAAAATAATTGTTTCATAATATATTTTTAATTTTCTACTTAATAATCTATCAGAATAGAATCTGGTGTTCTTTTAAATCCTCAAAATTATTTATGATTAATATGAACTAAATTTCGTAACAATTTCTCTTTTGATTTATACCAGCATAAAAGAGAATAGAATTTTGTACTAGTATGAAAGTTTCATACGTTGCTGCATTGCAAAAGGAGCAGAGATTGGTTTTGAATGTGTGATTTTATAGAAAGTTTGAATTTTGAGAAAAGTACACATACTCTCCTCTAATTACGTACCATGTAATGGATACATTACAATTGTAATATACTTTGCAAGGGAAATATGCTGCAATTGAAAGTGTAAAAAGGGCATTCCAAATTGCCGCGTAGTTAAGAAAGGTTATGTACTTTTCCCTTGGAGTTTTATACTCGGGCCATTAGGATCAAGTGAATAAGGTCAAATTTAATTTTGAGAAATGCTAGTGATATCAAATCTTTTACCAAAAGATTAATACTAAAATGATGTAGAGTTTATTTATTGGTACCCATATCATTTTTTTTTATTATTAATTGTTTTGATCATCTCCAATGAATAAGTTTCACATTATTTTCGTAGCTATTTTCATTAGGTACCCCTAACATTTTTTTTTTTTAAATTTTTAGCCCAAATATATATATATTAAAAATAATAATAATAATAATATAGGAGAGGGCCATGGCCCATGGCCCATGTGGGCCACCTCGTAGGTCCGTCTCTGACAGCTTTGAACCCCGCAATTTCGGACTACTGGGTTGATGCTTGATGATGCCCTAGAAATAGCCTACCCCGGTTGTGAATCGTGAATAAGAGTCTGCCCCAGTTGAAAACAAGGTACAAAAAAGCAAAGCACTTTCGACCTATAATGTCTAAATTCTAATCATACAAATGGTTGGTGATTATTGACCCAACATGCCCCAGAGACCCCACTTGTTTTGCTAGCAACAAAATTTCAAGAATCAAAAATGGCGATTGGTCATGCAGATGTTTAGTGACAAGAGTTAAAAAGAGTCGTTGCTTGTATTATGGCCAAACTTGTAGCAAAATTTATACATGGAGATGGGATGGGATATAGGGGTTTCTTTGCCACACTAGGAGTGAAATTAGAATCTGTATATTTTGCCGATCGATGGTAGAGACGGAACCAGGGACGAGGGCGAGGGTGAGGGTTCGGTCCATGACATTTTAGTTGGTTTATTCAAATCATTAATAATTATGTATAGCCCATAACTTTTTAGACAAAGCTAAAGGAAGATTTTCAAAGATGTTGATCAGAGGAGACTATATTGATGGAGAATGGAAGGAGCTTTTCGTTGATCAGTTGCGTCCAGAAACAACGTTCTACTTTAATTTCCACATTATTGATATTCCTGTCATAGATTTCTATGTCAAATATCAGCAAGTGGGATGACATGATATGCACTTAATTTCATGAGAGTCATTCAAACAAGACAACTTTTGTTTTGCAAAGTCATTGCATTTCTAGCTCTCTCATAGAATTTAATGACCTAATGAATTAAGATGAAGAGGAGCATCATCGTAGAAGAGGCAGAGTCAAGTTATCTTATCTTATTATGTCATTGAGTCTTTGTTATCCGTAAGTAATAGGGTATTAGAATGATTAGGATCTTGGACTTGTGTCTTCTATATAAGAAAAAAATAGTTATCAGAAAGTAAAAAAGACATTGAAATATTTGAACAAATACCTTGTGTGTAATGGTGATTCCTACTTCAAGTGGAATATTATCAATAATAATTCCTACATTCACTCACAACCGACTTATCTCATTGGTGGTGTTGCAGGGATGAGATCGGGATTTTGTTTTTAAAATTTATTATTATTATTTTTTTATCAAGGTACCAAAGCATGAATAAGGGATTAAGCCTAATTTGTATAGGAGTTAAGCTTAATTTTTAGGCCTATATATATATATAAGAGGAAATTACATATATCCTTAGGTCCA
Source organism: Betula pendula (assembly GCA_900184695.1). Classification (NCBI taxonomy): domain Eukaryota; kingdom Viridiplantae; phylum Streptophyta; class Magnoliopsida; order Fagales; family Betulaceae; genus Betula; species Betula pendula. Next base: position 406,298 of record FXXK01000443.1, read on the forward strand.
AAAATGGTCATGTACGAATTGGCTGATTCTCACTTGCAAAACAAAGAAGGGCTCTTTAGTAGGCCTCTGATCGTGAGATCAAAGGCATTCTGATGCCAAGTCAGTATCTTGACATGAGGGGAGGGGGGAGCCCTCAAAGTGGGAGGGTGAGACCTTATAGGTCTTTTTGGGCCCCTTGCTGGGCCTTAGTGATAGCAAGCCTTTTATTAGGCTACTATAGGCTCTTTTTGGGCTCTAGTGGCTATGAGCCGTTAAATGAACTGGGTCTTGGGTCTTGGGTGCATTTTTCGGACCTATCATACTCTCTCTTAATACCATGTAATTTGTAATATTTTTTTTCCCTAAAGTTACTATTGAGGTTGCAATGTACTTCTATACAAATAAAAAGACAAAGATACCCATAATAAAATTTTAAGAAAAAAATGAAAAATAAAACAAAAAAAAAAAAAGAATAATAAAAAAGCAAAAAAATTCAGGAAAATGATTTATTTTTTTCTATTTTTTTTTTTATCAGAGGTATATTTGTCATTTTTTTGTGGGGAGGGGGTACCTTGCTATCACAATGGCAGTTTGGAAGAACATTACACTAATTGAAAGTTCAAGAAAATATTGTAAATTGCATGGTATTTAGAGAGAGTATATGTACTTTATCTTATATTTAATTACATATAGATTTCTTAAGGGAAAATTTTGGAATCCGAGGGCAATAGTAGCCCCCTCCAGCCTCACTAATTCCGTCCCTGCACTACCATAAGGCACTATCATTAATCCTTTATAAAACCACTAGGCCCTTTGATTTAATGATACTTATCTTGTATTAATTCTGATATAATTACTTGACTATTTGGTGAAGTAAGCTGCTCAAACATAGTAGCTCTCATAATTCCTCAAAGATATGATTTTGAGGAACTTGGATTTTCCTTTGACATATATCCATCTTACTATTTTACTACCCCAGTCAAATAACATGTTTTCATTTTTTTTTTTAATTATTTTCCACTGGATGGATCTAAAGGCTTAGAGAGAGAGAGAGAGAGAGAGAGAGAGAGATAATAAAAATCAATATCATGCCTTGATCATGGCCTTTGGTTTTGTTTTCGGCCTCCTATCTATTAAATTGATATGTGTAAATAAGAATTCTCTCTACTTTAAATGAAATGGAGATAAGTTATTTTATGATCAAGATTTAATGTTGTTGTATCTAATGGTGTAAATACTGTCACATCATTTAAATTTTTTAAATAGTGTGCCAACATATTTATCACGTGACAACATCTACAACGTTAGATACAACAACATTAATCCTGACAATGAAATAATTTATCTCCATTTCAAGTAAAATAGAGAGGATTCTATTGTCACTTAAATAGAATCACATGCTCTAAGGACGGATTAGGATCCTTTTCATTTTAAGTGAAATATAAATGAGTTACTTCATGATCAAAATTAAATTTAATAGGTCTTTCAGATAATTTTAAAATGTTTACAAATCACATTTGAAAATGTCAACTATGGGCTTTATTGGGAAGCCCAAAGTCAATAATGTAGATGTCCTGATCTGGACGCAAGCCATGACAACATAACGTGTAGTGGAATAGATCAGGCTAAACATAATTATTGGAAAAGACAAAAAAAAAAGTGAACGGGTCCCATCTCTTGGACTTTCAAAGGCTTATTTTGTTAGGCCCAATGTGTGGCTTGTGAAGCACGGAAAGGTCATTTTATTTTAGTTTATGGGTCACCGGCCGAGGCCCAGAATAAAAAATGTAATTTTGGCGTAAAATGCGTTAATTCGTAAATTAGGGCTTAAGAAATTATTCTGTTTGTTATGAAAAAGACAAGTGAGCGGGGAGAAGTTTGCAAGGCTCAAAAGTCCACTTTGCAAAGAAGGTAGCTGTCCATTAAACGCAATCCATGACGACAGACTGTGTGAAAATGCCAAAGGCCCATAACATAAAAAATTTTTTAAAAAAAAAAAAAAAGAAAAGGGGAAAAATGAAGAACGTGAGGTGGCGTACAGTGTACTTCAACTTTAACAAATTACAAATTACACAATCATCAAATTAATTACTCGAGACAAAGCACAAATCGATGAACCTAATGCCTCAGCAATTTCACGAGCATGGTTTAGCTTCTAATTTTTTTTTTTTTTGTTTAGTGTGAATTTTTTATAATCTATTGAGAACAAGTTTTGAGTAAAAAGTTCTTACAAATTGTTATATATTAACTATTTAATATAGTTATATTGTTATATACTAACTATATACTAATAATTTAATATGTTAGTTTATGAACTAATTAGTTAGTATGTTAATAATAAATATACATACACTTTAATACATACATTCATGATAATACTACTATATATCAAAGTATTATAATTAATATGAAATACTATATTTACTTAATTAGTATAGTTATTTACTTAGGAATTAACTATATATATATATTAATCAAAGTGACCTATATACTATAGGTAACTACTTAACCATATTTACATAGTTAGTTAGTTTCTTAGTAATATTAAGTTAATTAGTATATATTAATCTAGTAGGCTTGCTCGCTCTAAAAAAGTCGGGCGAGTTAGTTCGGTTGAGCCTTAAACGAGTTAGGCTTGCGAGCCTCTATCGAGTTCTGTTGGGTGAGTCGGGTATGTATCATTTATTAATCGAGCGGGTTTCTACATTAACGAGTGAGTTTGTATAGTACTGAACTCGAGCTTGAGTCGAGTTTTAGTTGGTGTATAATTGAAAAAAAAAAAAAATGAAGGGGGAGAAAGTGTTAGTTGGAATATGATATTTAAGAGGAGGGTCAACAATCCATCGTATTCTTTATTACTAGCTGTCGAACTTGCAAGATTGGTCTATACAACCACTTTTTGGTCTACTTGACTGGAACACTGATTTTATTAGAACGTGTAAAACCCAGTCAGTTGGTACCAGCCAGGAAAGCCCATGTGATATCAAAACCCAATTCAACTTGTGATATGTTTGACGAAGGGTTGGGATGAATTGGGTGGTTTTTAAATTTTAATTTAATATAAAGTAGAAAGAATGTTATTAATTATCATTTGTGGGGGCCCAATTAATATTAGTAGACAGCCCAGGAATTATCTTCATGGCCCACGGCCCAGAAAAGCCCAGAGATCGTTTTCGCGAGCGGTAACATCTCGGCCCGAGAATGGAAGGCTTCAAGCTGTATCTTCAGGAACAGTAAGGTCTCGGCCTCATGGACCACCCAGCGTTGCCGGCCTTGGTCGGCCCAGCTTGATCACCAGGCTCGCATTGCCAGACCCTTCCCCCCCCGGTTCTTCTAGAAGCATTGGAGAATCTATGCAACGAGCTCACCGCCCAGAGTCTGATCTCGGGAGTATGGGACCCCCTCCTCGAGAACGGCTTGTAACGATCAGGAGAGAGATGCGCGGGAAAGGCGGGATGCTAACCTCTTTCTGGCGCCCCCCTCTTCCCGCCTTCTCCTACCCATATAAAACCTCAAGGTATGACTCCTACCCCTCACTGGCCAGCGCCAGTGAAGCCCTCTCTGATCTTCTTCTTCTCTTACGCAGGAGTGGTGATTCATTGACTACGTGGAGACGTGGGATCACTGTAGGCGGAGACACCTACACTTTATGTGATAAGGTTATCAAATCTTAATCATATTAAATAATTTCATTAGTTAAATAAGTTTTTCATTAGACAGTGACTTTGCTGAAAGTGGAGTTATAATTGGTCATTTCTCTACCTTATAAATTTACACAACTATTCTCAGCTTGGTGTAAAGTGAGAGAAACTGATTTCTGGCATCTATGCACAAATTATATCAAATAGAGATTTACAGATGATGGTTTATATGATTAGAAAGCTGCTATTAGAAGATAATTAAATTGCAATGATATGTTTCATTGTCTTTATCTCAAATAGTTGCCAAGTAGTATTTTATTGTCTATAGAGCCAAACTAAGGAGTGATTTAAGGTCACATCCTTTTAAGAGATAGACTTGTGCCTCACAAATCTTGAGTATGTGTCGGCACATAACCTAAGAATAATTGGTCAAGTACAGCACCCATGTCTTAACTATGGATTTTTTTTTTCTAGGTCTTTTTCTTTTCAAAATTGACTATAGTGCATTTTACAATGCGCAACTTCGGGACAAGATAGGCGTTCTTTCCAAAGTATGTTGAGGAACACATATTATGATATTATTCCTTTTCATTAGAGATATTTTGATTCCAAGAGTTTGTTTGGCCTATCATTTTGCAGGTATTTTTAAATAATATTATGAAAAGTGTTCTATTTAGAAGTATATTTGAAAAAAATGGGGGTTTGGAGAGTTCATTTAAAAAAAAGTATAATTTTAAAGGTTGAGTGCGGAACCACAATTTTATTAAATGTTTAATCTCAGTTTTCATTGAGAGCGTTTTGAAATTATTAATTTTTATTTTATTTTATTTGGGAGTGACCATATATAGAAGTACTTACTTGCTAGGAGCTACACATGAGGTGTATAAACGGTGAGAATCATATGCACTCCTTCGAAATTGACTGAGTCATAGTCTGATTCAAGCTTCACTAGAGGATCAATAAGAACCAAAGTAGTTTACACTAATTAGACATAAAAATTTTCATTGTGAGATTTGATCTTATATCTTAGTGTATACCTAACTACTTTAAAAATTTTCTTAGGCTAATGAACCACCACCCTAAGCCCGTATTAAAACTATTAAACCTAACTAACATTAAATGACATAAGTATTACCGAAAAGAGATAACCATAATAACCTTTTTGCAATAGTCCTTGCAAAAGATATTGTTTATTTTTTAGTTTTAGATGTAAGAGTAATATATTAAAACAAAAAATAATAATAATAATAATTATTATTATTTTTTTTTTGGAAAAATAGACTAACTGTGAGACATTCCAATTTGTTCCATCAAACCATGTTATGATAATTCATATTTATCAGGATGGTGAAAATGTGTGTATTTTAGGCCGATATCAGGTACAATTAATTGTTCGTATTACATACAATTTATACAATTAATGTATGAAAACAAATAAGTGTTATACTTGATCAAACAGGTGAACCTCGCACTTGAAGCTGTACGAATACCTGGGTTCATACAGGTGCAAGGTTGCTTATCCTTTGACGTTAGTTGCAGTAATATAATACTAAATTACTAATAATTAATTGCAACATATCGAAATCAATCGATCATATTAGAGGATCCCGATTACATGGCGGCTCCTACCTAATTAACTCTCACCCTAATATAAGTGTTATTCTAAGATCATGATTGGCATTATTCAGCCGAACACATGTGGTTTGGTATAAAAGCGTTGACTACAGGTTGTTACTAATTAACCCATTAATTAGTCCAAGTACATCCTCTAATTGTGAGCAAACTTTTTAGAGGATGTACTACACAATTAATCAGTCCAAGTACATGTTGTTACTTTTTTATTTTCTTTTTCTACACAAGTAAATGATTTTTTTTTAAAAAATTATTTATTTATTATTATTATAAGCAAGTACTTTTTTTTTTTTTAATTTAAAATAAGGAAAATGATTACATAGGATTAAACAATCACAAAGGGGTGGGCGTCCCAATAATATAGCCCAAATGAAAACGGCAAAAGAAAAATAAACAACAGTAGACAATAATTTTATTATTGATCTTAAAGAAATTAATAACAAGTCGAGCCTGTCTAAAAACTGCACAAAACAGTTTTAAAAGACAAAAGAATACCGTGAGAAGCTCCAAAAAAAAAATAGCAACAGACACCATAAAAGTGATGACTGAGAAAATGAAAAAGCCGAATAACGAAGGAACGCAGTCGCCTAGGAGCAAACATGTACCGAAGTACATGTTTGTTACTTGTTACCAAAGTCTCTCGCGTTCCTGTCGCCTGTGGAAAGAAGTCAAAGAACGCCTATCTTCTCCCAAAATTGGGCATTGTAACGTGCACCATAGTCAATTCAAATCAAAGGTCCTTGTGGGATCATCTTTCTCTCTTATTTATTTATTTTTTAATATTTATTCAAACCTAAAAAATTCCATGATTAAGACATGAGAAAAAATTATGTAAGAATAGGTCGATCTCTGATAGTGGGATTAAGATTTAGTATAATTATTTGTTTATATTGTATTTGTCTTGATAATTGTAAGAGGGCCTCTAGCAAGTATGCCTTACATAAGGATAGAGTCAAAATTTTTTATCTCGAAAGACCAAAATATGAATAAGATGTCAAATTAATTTTTTATAAGGATCAAGTCTAATTTTTAAGCTTATATGTATAACTTAATAAAAAAATTTTAAAATAAAAATTGAAAACCGAGGAAAGGGGGCATGGCCTCTCTTGGCTTACACATAGGTTCGTCCTTANCAAGTCTAATTTTTAAGCTTATATGTATAACTTAATAAAAAAATTTTAAAATAAAAATTGAAAACCGAGGAAAGGGGGCATGGCCTCTCTTGGCTTACACATAGGTTCGTCCTTAGTCTCACAAGAATCCTCTCATAATTGTCTGTAAAAGGGTTTTGAGAGAGCGACAACAAAACTATTTACACAGATGAAAAATATATACCATTTTATGCCCATGAACTGTCCAACACGGCTCTACTACAAGAAGTTAAGGCTAACAACTTTCTCCCATTTTCCCCTCTCCCACATTGGATATAAAAACAATAAAAACCTAAAAACTTCGTTTTCAATGACATCAGTTGCCACTTGTTTTTGTCCTTCCAGTGTGAGAGCATCTTTATCTTTGCTGGAGACACAATTGTTGTACAGTAATGCCATTTAAGTGGATGATCTATAGACTCACAAAAAAAAAAAAAAGAACAAAAGACGTGAGAAAAGATGCTACTCTAGAATTTAATACACCATTTTAAGAAAGGTTGTTTTTGTCGTGGACAAAAAAACGTGATCTAATAAATTTATTATTCCTCTTAATCAAACTAAGTTTTTTTTTTTTGACAAATTGTATCACCACCGGACTAGGGATGTTCTGATCATGTATGATAGTACGTAGGAGCTTGAGATTGAAGGTGAAAGAAAACAAATATTCCTTAAAATGGCAAGAAATAACTTAATATAGTGATTCAAAGGGAAAAACAATGGATTTTAGGCCAAAAAAAAAAAAAACAGACATTATGTGACCATGGCATGCCCATTGAAAGGAACTTTTCGAATTGAGGTCATATGCACTATTCTGATACTTGTAGCAAAAAATTTGCCCAATTTACTCTCATATGTGTAACATTGCCCCAATTATATAGATTACGATAAGGCTCATAAACGTTGGATTGAACAGAGTTTGAAATATCGTGGGTCCTTAGGCACTGGCCCACCACCATGGAATAAGATTTTTTTATTTTATGGTTAAGATTTAATGTTAGTGTATTTAACGATGTACATGATTTTATATTGTTTTAATTTTTTTTTTTTAAAAGCGTTAGACACATTGACTTTATATACACCGTTAAATGCATTAACTTTAAATCATGACAAAAAAACGAATACTACTTATTTCATTAGAAATAGAGGACTCCTTGTCCCACGGCCTTGGATCTCCTCCATAGTCATCAAGACTCACAACTGAGGAGACCCATGGGCCATGATCGTGGCCCGTGGGTCTCCTTAAAATGACAACCCATGACCCTAGATCTCCTCTGGAGCCAAAGAGCATCATAGAGTTGGATTGATGACATGGCATATATATGCCAGGTGGATAGGGACGAGGGAGGCAACTGTATTATATGTTGTAGGGTAATGTTTTTTATGTCATTATACTCATATTAATTAGGTCAGCTACTACTATATAAATACCTACTATATTTTCACTATTTTGTGGTATATTTTGGAATACCAAAAAAGGAAGTAACTAACTGGCATTCAAAATAAAAACCTAATTTTTAAATTAGACATGCAAACATTTGAGTCTAACAAATAGCGAGAAAATTAAAAGGTAAATATTGAGTGAAGTGGGAAGCCGGTGACAAGCTTGCTTCTTAGGTTAGGGTTTTTCTTCTCTATAAATTTAACCACTCATTTTTTTTAGCCGCACAACAGTGAGCAATTACAAACCAAATTGAAATTTTTAAATTTTAGAACACTCCATTTTCTAATTCGTCTCCACTCATTACCAAAAAAAAAAAAAAAAAAAAAAAGTAATGAATTTTCAGTTCTTTTTTTACCATGTCTTTCTCTACAATTTTTTTTTTCCCCTTATTTGTTTCTAAAGACTATATGAATCGTTTTTGCACGAGCACTCTAGGCTTTGAGCTTTGAACTTATTTTACCAATCTTTTTTCCTAACGTAGGACTCGACATACGCATGAATAATGCCTTCACCAACACCACATAATGCATTAATTTACAATGTACGTACAATACAAGGTATCACATTAACAATACACTCTTCTTGCGTCACATGACGTTGTTATATTTAACTTTAATCCTATTTGTCTCAACTTATAAGCCAGGTTTTTTGGAACCTTGTAAACCATCATCATCATGATGGTTCTATTAAGGTGGCAGTTGACTCTACTCTTTTGTTAAGAATCTGTCCAACATTTGGCTCTAATACAAGAAGTTCACGCTAAGAACTTCATATTCAATGACATCGATCAATTGTTTATGTCCTTCTAATTTGAGAGTATCTTTACCGTAGATACCAATTGTTGGTCGACCAATATTAATTAACGATATATAAGTCAATGATCTAAACATTCTACTTTAGAATGTATCGGGATATTTTTTATTTGGAGGGAAATGGGGAGAATTATTTTATAACTCGGATTAAATTTTACAAATTTAATAATTTATATGTTGTCACATCATTTAAAATTATACTGTTAAATATAACAAAATAAAATATTGATAATGAAATGACTCATCTTCATGGATCCTTATCCCCAGGGCCAGCTCGATACATTTCGGGGCTTAAGGCGAGAAGTTTAAATGAGGTTTTTTTTTTTTTTTAAATTAAATAGTAATTAAATATTAAATTTTTAAAAATATTCTTCTTGCTTTTTGTGATGCAAATATGTATTCAAGTTTTATATTCATGTTTTTCTAACATTTCCTTTTCAATTGATACTATGATTAATCCATTTAATTTTTCTTGTAGCATTGTTGATTTTAGGTAGGATTTTATTAATTTTAATTTTGAAAAGAAAAAATTTTGAAAAGAAAAACTTCTTTCTGTAGAAGCAATTGTAATATGTATTGTTAATAAAATTCTATAAGTGATTTATGCATTTGGAAAAGAATTAAGTCTTTTTATATAATTTAATGTGTTAATTTGAGCATTTTCTTCTATTTGTAAATTTTTTTAAAAAAATTTTTAATTCTGAAAATAAATCTAACCATTGATATCATAATAGATATCATGTTTTAAAAACCTTCAAGTTAGACTTTTTTTTTGCAAACTATCATCGTCTAGTGATTGTAATTTTTAAAACTTATAAAGAGAGAAGTTCGTAATTAAATAAAATATTTCAAAATTTTCATATTCTTAACATTTAATTTTTGTTTTTCCCATTTTATTGTAAACGTTGGGCTCCAATAATAATTTGGGTCTTAATAAAAGAATATTGACTATAATTATTAATTAATTACGTGTAGACAAAAGTCACTATTAATTACTTATTTACATTTTACCATAATTTTTTGTCTTAATTAAAGAATATTGACTATAGTAGGTCTTATACTATTATATTATATATATAGCACTATTATAATATTATATATTATATATATATGGAATAAGGGACTTTCAATATTTATTATTGAGGGCTTAATTAGAGAATATTGACTATAATTGGACCAATTTTTTTTTTTTTTTTTATGTAATATTTTAATATTTATTAATTGGGGGCCTTAATTAGAGAATATTTATTATAATTAAGGCTTAATTTTTATTTTTTTTTAAAAAACTTCATTAATATTCATTAATTAGAGGCCTTATTAAATTGGGGGCCTTAGGCGGCTGCCTAATCCGCCTAAGGGTTGAGCCACCCCTACTTGTCCCTCTACAATACACTATTAAAGAAAGAGTAATACTACAAATTATTTCCCCATACCACTTGTCTGATGTGACAATACCTATAAGCCTTTGGATTATTTTTATTTATTTAATTTTTAACAAAAGTTGATAAGCACTTACACGTCAATCCGGTGAAAGATGAGTGTGTTGAGGGTATAGTATGTAGCATTTTTCTTTAAGAAATTGCATTTTTTTTTATGGACAATATGCTCTATTTAATTTATTACTCTTTGAGTAATGCAAGAAATAACTCACCAATATTCTATTATGCTGATGTGATAGCGCCAATCCGCCATTGATTATTTTTTTTTTAACGAGAAATGATTGGCAATTTGGCACTACATGCCATGTCTGAATAATATAATAATAAGGGAATAAAAATGTTATTTCTAGCATTGCACTAACTTTTTTCAGAGTTTTTTTTGTTTTTTTGTTTTGTTTTGTTCATGAGCAGGATTATACTAAGGACTTGTTTGGTACGCGGCATGGCTATTCTTTGGAATAGCCTTTATTAATAATGAAATGAGTATAATAAATTAGCTTTGAAATAACTATTCCAATAATCATGAAGGAATGATCGAATGAATAATCATTCATCTTAAATTGAAGGAATAATCATTTCTTTATTGCTATTTTCTCAATTGAAGAGGAATGACTATTCCCTCGATTGAAGGAATATTTATTTCCTCATAGCTATCAGAATGACTATTCCAAGATTAATCCATTCTACTCATTCTATTTTTAATAAAAACTCTTAATTAAAATAGCCATTTCGCATAACAAACATAAATCAAAGACCTTTCTCAAGCTTTCTATCAAATTGCATAGAAAAAAAAAGAAAAAAATCTATCAAATTATTGACGGAAAGTTACTAAAACCCTACTTGTATCGCTTATTTTCAATATTAAATCAATTTATTATTGCATACTTTCATTTATCTTTTTCATTCGTATTTCTTTTTAAAACCTTGGCTTATGGTATGCCTATCTACCCATCCCCACCCGTTGCACCCAAGCTCCATCGCCACGAATGACGTGGATGATGACATGACATATGCCATGTGGCTAGGTACCAAGTCAGAAAAAATTGTTTTGGAGCTAGACTTAGCTAAATTAAAAGGTTTTTGGAGGCCACAAGTAAAAATATTTCAAGCATCCCTTCAAATTTCAACACCACCCTTAAATGATTATTATTATTTTAATATTGGGTTACATACTATTTTACCCCTTACTTTAACAACTTTATTTTTTTGGTATTAAGTTTTATTTTGTATCCTAAATGATATCTCGATTGTAGCTAAAAATAGAAATAATATCCCGTCCATCTTTCTTTCAAAAAGTCAACGATAGTCCACATCAATGCCTTAAAAAACAAACACGCAACAATGCTTCATTAAATAAAAAAAAAAAAGTTTGGCTTGAGATGATTTCAGCCGCCCCTTCGTTTATTACCACAAACATGTAGTTTTACTTAAAGAACCCACAACCAGAAATTATTTACATGGTCAAAAGAGGCTTTTTTAAAACAAATAAAAAATAAAGAGCATAGTTGTAATTTTACATGTTTGATAGAGGTATAATAGACAATTTCAATCATTTTTTTTTTCTCCTCCAAATTAATAAAAAAGTGCTAATAGAGGAGAGCAAACTAAAAGCTTTGACTAATGTGAAAAAATATGTCACATAGACAAAAATATTTAAAAATGCAAACTATCAATTACTCTTTTAAAAATAAGTAATGATACATTTTTAATTTTTTTGTCCAATTTCATCTAATTTTACATATATAAACAAAAATGAGCCCTATAAATACACAAACAATTTTTTTTAATATACAAAATTAAATAAAATTAGACAAAAAAAATTAAAAATTTAGTGTTACTCTTTAAAAATTTAGAGTGGCCAGTGCAAATTAGAGGGTCGGCAGTGGAATAAATATGATTGTACGGGTCGTATCTGCATGGACCCTAGGCATCAAATACTATAATCATGGCGTTAAATCAAAGTCATTGCAGGACGCCACGATCCACTCACCCGCTCCTTTTTTTAATACCTTTTTTTTGGTCAAACACAACACAGCCTTCACCATTGCTTATTATTATCATCCTTAAAAAAATCGTCCAGCAATGAACCCGCAGTTCTTAGTTACGTCTTCTCTTTTAACTCTACCTTCCTTCCCCCTCCTATTTAAACTTTCGCTCACTTCATCTGCATTTGCACAGCACAAACCCTCCAACAAACCTTTCGAAAATCTTGCAGTACAAGTAATTTAAGTAAAAACGTGCGTTAATGGCATACAAGTTGTGGTCATTACCTTGCATTGGCCACGAGAGCCATGGGAGCCTGTTGCCGAGGCCGCACTATCCGTCGATGCCCAAATACCCCAAGGGCGTGTCAGGGGAAGAAAGCAGCGTGGAGAAGGGGTCGGAGGCCAAGGCCGTTTTCTCGGTCATCGGGATGACATGCTCCGCGTGCGCCGGATCGGTGGAGAAGGCCATCAAGCGCCTTCCGGGGATACGTGAGGCCGTCGTCGATGTCTTGAACAACAAGGCACTTGTCATGTTTTATCCTAGCTTCGTCAATGTAAATTGCTCCTTTAACCTTTGTGGGTTTTGTTTGATTTCTTGTTTGATCTAATTCCGTTTGTGATTGTGATTTTAAAAAGTAAGATTTTAAAATGTGTAATTTGAAAACGTAATTTTTAAAAACCTAATTAAATATTTGGTCAAATTATAGTTTTGCCTTTAAAATTACAATTTAACATTTAAAATTTTGCGTTTTCAAAAAAATACTTTCTTATATTTTTAAATTTCAATTTTTAAAAAATGCAATCCTAAACGGTTAATTTTTTTTACGATTTAATTTAAAATTATACTTTTTATTTACAAAATCGCAATTTTAAACGCACACCGAGAGGTTTGCCGTTTGTTTATGTAGAAAATGTTTTCTTTCTTGGAAAAAGTTTTACTTACTTTCTATATCGACTGGTAAAGAATTTTTTGCTTTTGATTTTAAGAAGGTAGTTGAAAAGACATATATGGTATATTTTTTTAATTGTAGTCTTTTGACATGAATGGGATTTTTTTTGGGGTAGGAATTGTCCACAGAAAGAGATGAACGAATTAATTCTCTTTAATTTGATCTAATTAAAATTCCCTATGTAAAATGATTGGTACTATTTGATGCTTTACATGCACTGCGATTTTACATATATACTAAAAGTACGATTTTAAATCAAATTATAGAAAATACATAGTTTGAGAATGTGTTTTTTAAAAATTATAATTTAAAAATGTAGAAAAATTTGTATTTTCAAATTATAGGAAATGAGTTGTGTTTTTTAAAAGGTAAAATGCGATTTTAGTAAATGTTTAACTTTTTTTTTTTTTTTTAAATCGCATTTTCAGATTGTACATTCTAAATTGCTATTTTTCCTCTGATCTTGGTTGATTCCAATGTTTAAGATCATTTATTTGCTTCCAAAGATTATACACTACCGCTCCCAAACCAAATCTGCATAAGATAGTTTTCATCCTGCGACCCTTCAATTCCTTAACTCCCTAGTCAATAACATCTTCTGAATGCTAGTGTTAATTGCCCAGCTCAGCAAGAGAACTTGCTGAATGCTAGTGCATGTTAATAGTACTTTGCCAATTTTCTCACAACTTAGCTGGGAAGGTTGGATTCTTGACAATTTTGCCAATTGTTCATTTTCTAGTTGAATAATGATTTTTATGTTCTTCTTTCTTCCTCAGCGTTCCTTGTTGTATTAAGTTAAAGATGTGCTTCTAGTTGAATCAATATATAAGCTTTTATATTGCTATTTAATATCATGTAGGTGGAGAACATTCGTGAGACTATTGAAGATGTTGGATTTGAAGCCACATTGATTGAAGATGACGTGAATGATAAATCCACTCAAGTGTGCCGAATACGCATAAATGGAATGACTTGCACATCTTGCTCCTCCACTGTAGAATCAGCTTTGCAAGCAATCCATGGTGTACAAAAGGCGCGTGTGGCCTTAGCAACTGAAGAAGCAGAGGTTCGTTATGATCCAAAGATTGTGAGCTCCAACCAGCTATTGGAAACCATAGAACACACCGGATTTGAAGCCATACTTATTAGTTCTGGGGAAGACATAAGCAAAATAGATCTCAAAGTTGATGGTGCACGTACTGATCATTCCATGAGAATGATCGAAGAGTCTCTTCAAGCACTTCCAGGAGTTCAAGATACGACAGTTTTTCCGGAACTCAACAAAATATCCCTCTCTTACAAACCAGATACGACAGGACCAAGAACTTTCATTAACGTGATTGAGTCAACTGGATCAAGACGTTTCAAAGGTCGTATATATCCTGAAGGAGGAAGAGAAACTCATAGAGGGGAGGAAATCAAGCAATACTACAGATCCTTTTTGTGGAGTTTGATTTTTACAATTCCTGTATTTCTTACCTCCATGGTCTTTATGTATATTCCTGGAATCAAGCATGGATTTGATACCAAGGTGGTCAATATGCTGAGTGTTGGTATGCTTTTGAGGTGGGTGCTATCAACTCCAGTTCAGTTCATCATAGGCCGGCGATTCTACATTGGATCCTACAAGGCATTACGCCATGGTTCTGCTAATATGGATGTTTTGATTGCCTTAGGAACAAATGCAGCTTACTTCTATTCAGTATACTCTGTGTTGAGAGCCACTACCTCTAAAGATTTCAAGGGTACTGATTTCTTTGAGACTAGCTCAATGCTTATCTCATTTATTCTACTTGGGAAGTATTTAGAGGTTTTGGCTAAAGGAAAGACATCAGAGGCCATTGCTAAACTTATGGACTTGTCACCCGAGACAGCAATATTGTTAACCTTGGATGATGAAGGAAATGTCGTGAGTGAAGAAGAAATTGACAGTCGGTTGATACAAAAAAATGATGTGATTAAAATTATTCCAGGAGCAAAAGTAGCTTCTGACGGTTTTGTTATCTGGGGTCAAAGCCACGTAAATGAGAGTATGATAACAGGAGAAGCACGGCCAGTGGCAAAAAGGAAGGGTGATACAGTAATTGGAGGCACTTTGAATGAGAATGGGGTGATGCACATAAAAGCAACACGAGTAGGATCAGAGAGTGCTCTTTCACAGATTGTACGACTCGTTGAGTCAGCCCAGTTGGCTAAAGCTCCTGTTCAGAAGTTTGCTGACCGCATTTCTAAGTACTTCGTGCCCTTGGTGAGTATATACTGATTTATATCATTTCTGGAGTCATGTTATAGAGTGCTTTAAGTTGTCAATATGATGATTGTGGAGGCTTTCGTTAGCAAATGGATTATTTTTTTTGCAGGTCATAATACTTTCATTTTCAACTTGGCTTGCCTGGTTTTTATCTGGAAAGTTCCATGGGTACCCAGAATCTTGGATTCCATCTTCCATGGATAGCTTTGAGCTTGCACTCCAGTTCGGGATATCTGTCATGGTCATAGCCTGCCCTTGTGCTCTAGGCCTAGCAACACCCACTGCTGTTATGGTTGGCACGGGAGTTGGTGCATCTCAAGGTGTATTGATCAAAGGGGGTCAAGCATTAGAAAGTGCACATAAGGTTTGCATTTACACTCATTTTGCTGTTTGCTATTTTTGTTCAAGTGATGCAGGTTCCAGCAACATTAGTTGGTCTAGAAAATATTTTTGTACTGTTTCAGTTCTCTTTTTCTTCCATTTGGCTTGAAATTTAGTGTATAAGAAGTAGAAATTTGTCCCAAAAGTACTGATTTTAATTTGAGAATAGCCTTTTCTAATGACTCTTAGCTGTGTGATTAAGATGATGAACATAATTTTCTACTTCATTACGAAGCTTATAGAGGGAAATTTGGGACTATTTTAAGCATCATGTGATTGGCTAATATTCTAGGTTTCTATAGTTTCTATGTTTTCTTTTTTTTTTTTGGGCATCCACTAGGGAGTTTTGAATAAAATGAAAAAAATTTAGTTTGTACTCACTTGACAATGCAACCGGCTTTGTCTAGCTATGGTAACTCTTTTTTTTTTGGGATGAATGAGTAATCTTTACTAAGGTAAACTCAATGTTTACAGACTCTAGATTAATCTGGAAAACAGATGCATAACAGCAGCTAACCCAACAAAAACCAACCACACTCTGAAAGAACAAACCTACACCACTATTATCTACAGACAAGAATCACAATATATACAGTTGACTATGTATTCTCAGATGTACAGACCCAATAGAACTCCTAACCTCCAAAAATTCTATCCGACAGACCCCAGCTACAACATAGCTCTCCATTTTCTCTGCTTCTCTGGAATCTGCAGTTAGACATGATTCGCATTCTAACTTCCCATTGAACTTTCTGAACAAGCTTCTCTTCAGTTTGTATATGATTCCCATGCCTAATGTTATTCCTCTCCATATATTGATAAACTGAAGCATTCTTAAATTTTCCAGCCAAATTATTTTGCAGAAACTACACTAAAAAAATAAGTGACTTCTCCCTTCAATACACCTCCAAATACACAAATCACATTCCCTCCATAGCCCCAACTAAGCAACCACTCCCCTGCTGTGAGACTGTCACTTATGCCAAATGTGTTCCCAAGTTTCAGCACAATTGTAGACTCCCTTTTTTGAAATGCTCCGAGTAAGCTGATCATAGTTACCAATACTCACCATTGGCAATTTACTTTGAATTTTTACAAGATCATCAGATCTTGCCGGCTGCCAACTCCAGTTTTTACATGATCATCAGATCATCAGGTCTAGCTATAGTAACTCACGGAAGGTTAAGTCATAAAATCAAGTCTAGGTTAAGTCATACCTGTGAGCCTCTCAGCAATCTAATATTTGCTTGTCTTGGACTGATAACAATATTTCAGGTAAACTGCATTGTATTTGACAAGACAGGAACTCTCACACTTGGGAAGCCTCTTGTTGTTAACACAAAACTCTTGAAAAATATGGTACTTGGAGAATTCTATGAACTTATCGCTGCAACTGAGGTATGGCTTCTTCTATGAAAATCCAACTGAACTCAAGAAAATATTGAGGTTATCATGTCACCGTTTTCCAACTTAAAGGGCGATGATGAAGTCGACAATTGATAATGTTGGTTTGAAATGTCTGCATCAGGTGAACAGCGAGCACCCATTAGCAAAGGCAATTGTTGAGTATGGCAAGAAATTCAGAGAAGATGAAGAGAACCCTGCCTGGCCAGAAGCACGAGACTTTGTTTCCATTACTGGCAATGGGGTGAAGGCCATTGTCCGGAACAAGGAAATAATGGTGGGAAACAGGAACTTGA
The DNA here is from genome assembly GCA_900184695.1 of Betula pendula. Lineage (NCBI taxonomy): Eukaryota > Viridiplantae > Streptophyta > Magnoliopsida > Fagales > Betulaceae > Betula > Betula pendula. The sequence goes on from FXXK01000443.1 coordinate 423,660, forward strand.
TGTTGGACCACAACATTGCCATTCCAGAGGATGCTGAAGAAATAGTAGCAGAAGCTGAAGGGATGGCCCAAACTGGGATTCTAGTATCCATTGATGGGGAAGTTGCAGGAGTTTTAGCCATATCTGATCCATTAAAACCAGGTGCAGAAGAAGCCATTTCGATTCTGAAGTCGATGAAAATTAGGAGCATCATGGTGACAGGTGACAATTGGGGAACGGCCAATTCCATTGCCAAGGAAGTTGGAATTGAAACTGTAGTTGCAGAAGCCAAACCCGAACAGAAAGCAGAGAAAGTTAAGGAATTACAGGTACATAGAAGAACATTGCTCAGAAGTTGTTCACTCAAATCTAAAAGGCTTATTATTCATAACATATATAAATATATCATATATATCTATACTTTCATTCACAGGCTTCAGGCTACAAGGTCGCAATGGTCGGAGATGGCATAAACGACTCACCAGCACTTGTGGCAGCAGATGTTGGAATGGCAATTGGTGCTGGCACAGACATTGCTATTGAGGCAGCAGACATTGTTCTCATGAAGAGCAACTTGGAGGATGTGATAACTGCCATTGATCTTTCCAGGAGAACCTTCTTTCACATTCGGCTGAACTACATCTGGGCTTTGGGATATAATCTGCTTGGCATCCCAATTGCTGCTGGGGTCCTTTTCCCATCCACTAGATTCCGATTACCACCATGGATTGCTGGAGCTGCAATGGCAGCCTCTTCTGTCAGTGTTGTTTGCTGTTCTCTGCTGTTGAAATATTACAAGAGACCCAGGAAGCTCGACAACCTTGAGATTCGTGGAATAAGGATTGAGTGATTGTTAATGATGGTTTTGATCCAGTTTGGTGTATATCAGTATATGCATGCAGGTAAGGATGCAGTAAGGATTCCATGTAGGCAGTGTGTTGGTTGAAGAAGATAAAAATATCATCCTAGCAAGGTTAGACCAGATGGCATTCCATGTACATTAGATTGGTGTTAGAGGAATGTGTAAATGAATGGATCTTTTATGCAGTAAGGATTGTAAAATATGTAATATATATGGATTTTGATCTTTTAACTATGGGGATACCTATTTTCTAAGAAGCAAATTTAATTCTAGTTAATAAAGATAAAATAGTGATACTACACCTACAACTATTTTACAACTTTTGACATGTGTCAGTATGTAATTAGAGACATGTCAGTCACTAAAAGCCTTTTTAATACTCTTTAATCACATGCTAACATGTGTCAAAATTTGTAAAAGAGTCAAAAAATAATTGGAAGTTTAGCATTTTCGAGATAAAAATAGCATCCTTTAGAAATGGGAAGCAACTAACATTGCTAGTCTCCCTCTCTTTATCAGTTTGGAGTCTTTGGACACTTTTTCACATTACAAAAGGAATGAAAGTAAATGAACTAGAGTTGGTTTTCCCGGAATGAATCCATTTGTTGTATTCACTTGAATATATAGAATTTACAAGGATACATGATAACCACAATAGTAAAGATAAATACAGAGGATAAAAAAAAAAAAATTAACACTGCCTATAACTCTGCCTATGTACACTTGACTTGATAATGCAGTAAGATAAAACTAAGCTTGATGTTGCTGCTATGATAAACCAGTAGCTTGAGAAGATATATGTTGAGATATGCTCTGATTGGAACAATCTTCATCCTCTGCAGGGGAGCAGATTAACTTGTGAGACTTTGGAAATCTCAACAAAATACGTGAGGAGACTTGCTGCTTTGGAACACTCGAGGAGTCCTGCTGCAATGCTAATGACGCGTGTCCTGGTGGATGAGGCATCTGATGTGGACTTAAGAGATCATCTGCAGCAGTAGTTTCTGCCAAGGAAGTTGTTGCTGAGGTGGTCTCTTTAACAGCCCCCAGCAAGCTCATGGGAGGAGCTGTGACCTTAAACAACATCCTTAATACAATTCAGCTCTTGAATTTCTTACCAGATATGTTCCTAGCATATTAACTCTCTCAAGTAGCTCAATTATATACTTGGCCTGATCCTGGTGAATAACCTGAGACTCATGATGGACATGGACTCCTAAGAAATAGGATAAATCTCCAAGATCTTTCAGCTTGAATTCTCTTTGCAGATTAGCAACGAGTTTAAGAGACCCTGAAAAACCAAGATCCAACAAAGCTTGAGTTAGGCAATGAAACCAAGCTTGTTGTGCTTGCTTGAGACCATTCAGTACTTTGTGGAGTTTGTAGACATGACTAGGAAGATGTTGATGAACAAAACCAGCAAGCTGCTCCATGAAAACTTATTCCATATGTAAACCATATAACTGCTTCTTCATGTACAACTCATTCGTCAAAGACTCTGCTTTTTTTCCTCATCAATCACATTGTGAAGGACTTCATCTGACAAATTAAGACGGATTGCACTGGCAGCCTTTGCATCCATCTCATCATCGTCCATCTTTTCAGGTTTCTTCGCCTTTTTCATTAACGTCTTGTAGACTCATTGATGAATCAAAAGATCCTTCATCCTCCTTTGCCAAAAAGAGAAGTTGTTTTTCCTATTGAACTTTTCAACTTCATACTAGGTACTCGCCATATTTACTAATCGCCATTCTTAATACCAAATCTTAGCTATAGTATCACACACAATAATACCAAGATTTACATGGTTTCCTAAATGTGAGGTACATTGCAATCATGAAAAAAATTCACCATCAAAGATCAAAAAAATTCACTATACTTTAAAGATGAAATACAAAATTATGAAGAGAAAATCACTCAGAAGCCAAAGGTTTAATACACCAAAATCTTACTGTTACACAAACGAAATTATAACCCCAAAGGAGAAGATAAAAGAGAAGACAAGAAAACAAACTTCTCTTTTGCAGGGAACAAATGACGGCTTGTCTCTCTATTTCTCTCGCACTATCACGCAAACCTCTTTCTTTTTCTCTCTTGTTTATCACTGCGGCACCTTAAAAAACCAAAGCAGACAAGTCGGCAAAAGTCTCCTAATACCACTCGGCTGAGAGGAGAGTTCAAAACTCAAAAGGAAAATGAGCAGTGATTGGGGCCCACAGACTTGAATGATTCAAGTCACACCAACATCCAACACTCGCAATACTTTATGTACATGGAATACTAATCAGCTGCCAATGACTATTTACATTTTTTTTTTTTTTATAGACAAAAAATGGATCAAAACCAGGATTAATATTGATTACTCGATCCTTATTCCATGTATGATCTCTAAGTTATCCAGCTTCCGGGGTCTCTTGTAATTCTTCAACAAGAGGGAGCTGCAAACAACACTGACAGAAGAGGCAGCCATTGCAGCTCCAGCAATCCATGGTGGTAAACGAAAATGAGTAAATGGGAAAAGGACGCCAGCAGCAACTGGGATGCCAAGTATATTGTACCCCAAAGCCCAAAAGTAGTTTAAACGTATACGTGAGAAGGTTTTCCTGGAAAGATCAATGGCTGTTATCACATCCTCCAAGTTGTTCTTCATGAGAACAATGTCAGCTGCCTCAATAGCAATGTCTGTGCCAGCACCAATTGCCATTCCAACATCTGCTGCAACAAGTGCTGGTGAGTCGTTTATGCCATCTCCTACCATTGCCACTATGTAGCCTGAAGCCTGTGAATGAAAAAAATCCTAGTGTTAACTTGTTGGTAGAAGAAATTTAGATTTAAGCAGCCAAAATATGTTAATGGAGGAAGAGATATGGCCTTTGTCAAGTTCTTTTTTAAGAAGACAAGACCTATTTATAGCATGTGTCCACTAGCAACCACTAGGGGTGGCAATTCTTATTCGCATGTTGAATTTGAGTTGTGTAGAGACATGGGTATAAGACTGTATCCAAATCCGCTAATTTCGTGGTAGGTTTATGTTGGGTTCGCGGGTCGAGTAAAAATTTATTAGTCTTAAATGTTCTGTGTCGAGTTCCGATCTTGTCGAGGCATGAGTATAAGACTATTTAAGTCAATTTTAACCCGCTCTATTTAATTAAACGGGTAAATTCTCTCAATTCTAACCCATTAATTTTGTGTTGGGTTCGTGTCACGTTCGCAGATTGTGTAAACAATTGATAGCCCCTAGTCCACCATGCTTCCACATAAGCTTGAATTCAATGAAAATTTTTTCCTAAAGGTATGTTCTTTACATACCTGAAGCTCCCTCACTTTCTCTGCTTTATCCTCTGGTTTAGCTTCTGCAATAACAGTTGCAATTCCAACTTCCTTGGCAATAGAATTGGCAGTTCCCCAATTATCACCTGTCACCATTATGCTCCTAATTTTCATAGACTTGAGAATGGAAATGACTTCTTGAGCACCTGGTTTAAGCGGATCAGATATGGCTACAACTCCAACCACTTCCCCATCTATAGATACTAGGATGCCAGTTTGAGCCATCCCTTCAGCTTTTGCAAGCATATCTTTGGCATCCAATGGAATGACAATGCTATGGTCTAACATCAAGCTTTTGTTGCCCACAATTATTTGCTTGTTTTCAACAATGGCTTTCACTCCCAGGCCAGTGATGGAGATAAAGTCTCGTGCTTTTGGCCATGCAGGGTTCTCTTTATCTTCTATGAATTTCTCCTTGGCGTACTCCACCATGGCCTTGGCTAATGGGTGCTCACTGTTCACCTAATACAGAAATATATCAAGTAAACATCATCAATGTCATATTAAAGAGTGAGTGTTCTGTAGAAAAAGAGAAGGCATACCTCGGCTGCAGCAACGAGTACATAGAATTCTCTAAGTTCCATATTTTTCAAAAGTTGTGTGTTCACTACTACTGGTTTCCCAGCCGTGAGAGTTCCTGTCTTGTCAAATATAATGCAGTTCACCTACAATGTTGGAAGTGGAATTAAGTATGTAATACTAAGTAGTGTCAATAGAATCCCATTTTGGCCATTTGCATATAAAGTAGCAAACTCTTAGGATGAATTTCTCATGTGATACCTTATGTGCATTTTCTAATGCTTGGCCGCCTTTGATTAGTACACCTTGAGATGCACCAACTCCAGTACCAACCATAACGGCCGTTGGAGTTGCTAGGCCTAGAGCACAAGGGCAGGCTATGACCATGACGGAGATCCCAAATTGAAGTGCAAGCTCAAACTTGCTCATGGAAGATGGTATCCAAGAATTTGGGTAGCCATGCAACTTCCCAGCCAAAAACCAAGCAAACCAAGTTGAAAATGAAAGCATAATCACCTGCAAAACAAAGCTATTTCATTTGACCAAGGCCTCTACAAATTAAAAACTAATAATTATAAGAAACTTTAGAAAAAATAAATCCAGAAAGAGGATTTAAAGCATTTTCCTTGTATATTAAGGTCCGTTTGTGTTTACGTTTCAAAACGTGTGATTTTAAAATAGAATAGCGATTTTAAAACCCTTTTTAAAAACATAGTTAAGTGTTTGACAAAAACGTAGTTTTGCTTTTAAAATTGCAGTTCAAACTTTAAAATCGTGTGTTTATGAAAACGTACCCCCTGCTTGTGTTTTGAAAACAATTTTTTTTTTTTTTTTTTTATATTTACAAATCACAATTTTTTAAAAACGCATTTCTCAATGATACAATTTAGAAGTCATACTTTTAGTTTGCGAAATCGCAGTGCCAAACTCACTCTAACTACTTACCAGAGGCACAAAGTACTTGGAAATGTTGTCAGCAAGCTTCTGCACTGGAGCTTTAGCCATCTGTGCAGACTCAACAAGTCGAACAATCTGTGAAAGAGCACTCTCAGATCCTACTCGTGTTGCTTTTATGTGCATCACCCCATTCTCATTCACAGTTCCTCCGATCACTGTGTCTCCCTTCCTTTTTGCCACTGGCCGTGCTTCTCCTGTTATCATGCTCTCATTTACATGGCTTTCCCCCCACATAACATAACCATCTGCAGCTACTTTTGCACCAGGGATGATTTTGATGGTGTCATTCTTTTGTATTAACCGGCCATCAATTTCTTGCTCACTTATCACATTTCCTTCATTGTCAAGAGCTAACAATGTTGCTGTTTCAGGTGTCAAGTCCATAAGCTTTGCAATGGCGTCTGATGTCTTTCTCTTAGCCAAAACCTCCAGGTACTTCCCAAGCAGAATAAATGAAATAAGCATTGAGCTAGTCTCAAAGAAATCTGTGCCCTTGAAAGCTTTAGAGTAAGCAGCTCTTAACAATGAGTAGACAGAATAGAAGTAGGCTGCATTTGTTCCCAAGACGATCAGCACATCCATGTTAGCAGAACCATGGCGCAAAGATTTATAGGCACCAATGTAGAATCTCCTGCCTATAATGAATTGCACTGGAGTAGACAGCTCCCACCTCAAAAGCATACCAACACTCAACATGTTGACTACTTTTATGTCTAACACATGCTTAATTCCAGGGATATACATCAAAACCATAGATGTTAAGAACACGGGAACTGTAAAAACCAAACTCCATAAAAAGAATCTATAATATTGCTGAACTTCTTCTTGTCTGCGAGCTTCTCTTCCTCCTCCTCCTTTTTCTTTGGGATACAGCATTGCTTTAAAACGCCCATTTCCTGTTGACTCAATAACACTTATAAAAATTCTGGGTCCTGTCATATCTGGAATGTAAGAAATGGAAACTTTGTTGAGTTCAGGATATATAACTATCTTTTGAACCCCTGAGAGTGCTTGGAGAGACTTTTCAATCATTCTCACAGTATGATCAGTGTCTAAACCATCAACTTTGAGCTCTATCTTACTTATATCATCCCCAGTACTAATAAGTATGGCTTCAAAACCAACATCTTCTATGGCTTGCATTAGTTGATTATAGCTGACAGTCTTGGGATTATGATGAACTTCTGCTTCTTCGATTGCTAAGGCCACTTGGGCTTTTTGTACGCCAGGAATTGCTTGGAGAGCTGATTCAATGGTGGAGGAGCAAGAAGTGCAGGTCATTCCATTTATGTGTATTTTGCATACTTGATCAGTGGATCTCTCATTTATGTCATCATTGATCAATGTGGCTTCAAATCCAACATGTTCAATAGTCTCAAGTATTGTTTCCTCCTATAAAATGTTTAAAAACAACAATAACAATTAAGTACTGATTAATGCAACATTAAGACAATAGCGCTTCAATTACCTTAAGCAATTCTATGCAATCCAAATTTTTAAGCTAAGCTTTGGTAAAAGAATGACTAGCATGGACTTTGGCAAATTACTTAGCTGAATTAATACCAGTATAGTAATAACATAAGACATAGAGACTTAGGTTATGTTTGTTAAACGTTTTGAAAATTGAGCTGTTAGGCAGTCACCCGTCTGCTACGTTGAGGGTGGCCATGCGGCCACCTCTCTCTATCTTTTTTTTAAAATAATAAATCAATCTCCATACCTCAAAAAAAGAAACACCCGTTTTCTCAATTATTTCTTAAAAATGCATGACGATGTGTTGTGCTTTATTTTTCTGAAAAGTGAATAATTGGTTCAATGGTTTGAAAAAAGTGTGTTTTTAATTTAATTTTTATTTTTTGAAAAAAGAGACATATTTGTTAGTTCAGTGGACTAAACAATCCTCTTTAGCTCAAATTCAAAAAAGCTTAGGTGGGCTGTGTCACCGCCTAGGCCTCTGTCTCTGACCGGATTACTCATACTGTCTCTTTAGACCTTTGTCTCGGGAGCGCATCTCCATGAGTCGATACTAAGATCCTTTGGTCATAGTGTTCGCACTCATGAATAACCATTGAGCTAGAGTGTGAATATTATGACCAAAGGGTCTTAGGTTCGACTCATGGGGGACGCACTCCCAAGGCAAAGACCGAAAGGGGACAAAATCTTGAGGGCAAAGGCCTAAAGAGACAGTATGAGTAATCCGGTCAGAGACAGAGGCTTGGGTCGTCACAAAAATGCGTTTTTGGTATTGGGAGGTTGTCTCGGGCCTATGCCCCCTCCCTCACAACATACTGTTCGCTCTAGGCCTATGCCTGCATGGCTTTACCTCATTTTGGGAGTGCGTCCCCATGAGTCAAACTTAGAACCCTTAGGTTGTAGCGTTCGCACTCATGAGTAACCGTTGAATCCCTCTTTAGCTCAAATTCAAAAAAGCTTAGGTGGGCTGTGTCATGGCCTAGGCCTCTGTCTCTGACCGGATTACTCATACTGTCTCTTTAGACCTTTGCCTCGGAAGCGCATCCCCATGAGTCAAACCTAAGATCCTTTGGTCATAGTGTTCGCACTCATGAATAACCATTGAGCTAGAGTGTGAATATTATGACCAAAGGGTCTTAGGTTCGACTCATGGGGGACGCACTCCCGAGGCAAAGACCGAAAGGGGACAAAACCTTGAGGGCAAAGGCCTAAAGAGATAGTATGAGTAATCTGGTCAGAGACAGAGGCTTGGGTCGTGACAAAAATGCGTTTTTGGTATTGGGAGGTTGTCTCGGGCCTATGCCCCCTCCCTCACAACATATTGTTCGCTCTGGGCCTATGCCTGCATGGCTTTACCTCCTTTTGGGAGTGCGTCCCCATGAGTCAAACCTAGAACCCTTAGGTTGTAGCGTTCGCACTCATGAGTAACCATTGAGCTACCCGTGCGGGCATAGGCCTAAAGCAGACAGTATGTTGTGAGGGAGGGGGCATAGGTTCGAAACAACCTCCCAATACCAAAAACACGTTTTTTATCACAGCCCAGGCCTCTGTCTCTAACCGGATTACTCATACTGTCCTCTTTGGGCCTCTACCCTCAAAGTTTTGTCATGCAGACTCTAGGACCAAAGGGTCTTAGGTTCGATTCAAGGGGGACGCACTCCCGAAGCAAAGGCCGAAAGAGGACAAAACCTTGATGGCAGAGGCCCAAAAATGATAGTATGAGTAATCCGGTCAGAGACAGAAGCCTGGGCAATGACAGGTTGAGTTACAGAACAACAAACCATTTGTTGGGACACAATACTACTCCATGCAATCGCTCTAAAAACAAGCTCGTTGGGCGCGATGTCTAGGTCCATAAAAGAATACTTGAGTTTGTCTCCCTTGGTACTAATTGGTTTTAGGTGGAATGATAACTCACGATTTGACAAATTGGTATGAGAGGTTAAAGTACAATATGTGAAAAATTAATTTCTTGAGTGTAATCTTTGACTCATTAATCAAATGTCTCAATCTCAAGCCTAATCTCTTCATGTCCCTTCATACTTTGATAGATCAAATTATACTTATTGGAAGATACTTATGAGGGCATTCCTTAAGTCTATGGATGTTTGGCCTATCATTGAGTTTGGATGGACACATCTGGATAAGGCAGTAGTTGAATGGAGTACAGCTAAAAAGAATGCTTGTATTGGAAATGATTCAAGAATGAATGCCATCTTCATGGCAGTTTCACAAGATGAATTCCAACAAATATCTCAATGTTAAATTGCCAAAAAAAAAATGAGATTTTTTGGAAGTTACACATGAAGGATCAAACATTGTTAAATCCTTTAAATTGCAAATGTTAATTTCCAAATTTGAAGAGATTAATGAAGGATGATGAGACCTTGGGTAAATTCTATGCCAAGCTCAATGCCATCTCTAACTCTAGCTATAATGTTGGCAAGAAACTTCCTGATAAGAAAATTGTGAGGTCTCTTCCTGAGTAAGTTTTAGACCTAAGGTTACCGCTATTGAAGAAAGTAAGGACCTTGACACCATAAAGTCGAATAGCTTGTAGGTTCTCTTCAAACCTATGAGCACACATTACCTCGACATAAAAAAAAGCAAGTCCATTGCTCTAAAGATTGTCAAGGAAGAGGTCGATGACTCCTCCATGAGGAAGCATTGAATGAGGACCTTGCCATGTTTATTAGGAGGTTTAGAAAATTTTAAAAAACCTAAGAATGAAAACTTTAGAAATATACCTTCTAAGTTTGTTGAGAAATCCAAGGCTGATTCTAAAGGAGTCAGCCAAGGGTAGAATGAGAACTTCAATAAAGACAAGAACTCCCAAGGCATAAAGTACCATGAGTGTTCAGGATATGGTCACATTCGTGCTAAATGTGCTAATTTGAGAAATTCTAAAGGTAAGGCATTGAATGCCAATTAGAGTGATGAGTTTAACAAGGAAGGCTCTGAAGATATCAATGAAGAGGGTGTCAACTATTTGGTTTTTGCTAGTTCCTATGAGAGTTCTCAAGAGTTTGATGAGTATGCGTGCTACTTTGTACATGCATGATTCATCTGAGGATGAGTCTAAGGAGGAAGATGACCTTCAAGCTGCCTATAATAATCTTTTTGAGCAATTCACTAAACTAAAAAAAAAATAGAACAAAAAGACTTTGAAGAAACTCAATGAGATTGAACTTGAAAAAAGACATTGCTTGAAAAATTGGATGATTCTTATGTTGTGTGTAATACTTCAAAATATGAGAATGTTTTGTTGATTGCTAAAGTGAAATCTTTGGAGAATGAATTAAAAGAATCCAAAGATCATCTGAAAAAAAATCTCTAGTTGATAAAATGTTGCATAGTCATAAACATTCTTTTGATAGATCTGGTTTGAGATTTGATAAATTTGTCACATTTTGTTCTAATGTTGCTTTCTTCCTATAAGACCATGTCTATTAAATCTAAAATAGAACAAGTTAATGATGATGTAGCCTGTTTGGATAATGGCAACAATGTTTGTTTGAATGATTGTGAAAAGCCCAATCCAAAGCTCCTTCAAGGAAACAAACTCAAGTAAATTTACTTCCACTTGTCACAATTGCGGGATCATTGGTCATACTAGGTCAAATTACTTTCAGATTTGATCCCAAACACCTTGGTCAAATAAGCACGATCCTAGGAGAGATGAACTTGGTGTAAAGAACCAATTGAGAGCTTTGACTGTCCAAGTCAAGCTCATTAGTGAGAAATTGGCTGAGTTGTCAAAATCTCTTGACAAGAAGAATACAACTCATTTGACTAGTGATCAAATCATGACCCCACCTAAAGATAAGCAAGTTTGGGTGAAAAAGGAAGATAATTTGTGCTTGATGTTTCACACTGCACTCAAAGTTCTTGACACATGTTTATGGTCTCAGAGCTAAAAAGTCATGGGATCGAGTCACGATAACGTCATCATGAGGAAGAGATTGTTGGGAGAAAATGCCACTTCTTATGACTGCTCTAAAAATTAACATGCCCGTTGGGTGTTATGTCAAGGTCCATAAATGACTTGAGTTTGTCTCCCTTAACACTAACTAAATTAAGGTGGAGTGGCAGCTCACAATCCAACTCCATTCCTAAGCTCAACCCCCCTCACAAAAAAAAAAAAAAGGCTCCCTCATAGCCATAGCTCAACCCCCCAAAAGAGAAGAAAAAGCTTCCGTTTGAGGGTAGTGTAGCAATGTGGTGATTAACTCACACGTTAGGAGGGATTATTTGTTTGGCAAGGGGTTATAGGTTGGGTTTTTTTTTTAAAAAAAAAAAATCAGACTTTTTAGATTCCATTAATTACTTTTTATATCACATCAAATACTTTTTATTACTATTCAAATGAAAAATTCACTAAAAAATAAATTTTTTTTACTTTTCCATACAAAAAATTTACAATATTTTTTCTACTTTATATCACATCAAAACTAAAAAACCCCTCAACCCCAACCCAACCCTTTGTCAAATATACTTTTAGTATTCACATGTGAGTGTAAAAAAGTTTGAGTCTCACATTGAAAAGATGTCATAAGTGTGAGTAATTAATATAGTATAATTAGACTCAAATTCATAGACATAAACTTTTAGGTTAAATGATATCTCAACATGCTATGGGCTCGCTACAAAAACTCCACAAAGCTTACTAAAAAAAAAATCACAAAAAAAAAATTAAAACAGCCAAACCTCGAGTATAGGATGGGTATTATTATTAGGGCTGTGATATACATCAACCCAGGCTGATGCTACAGTGCATCAGCCTGGGCATGAATCAGAAATAAAATAAAATTAAAATTTTTTTTTTTTTTTTGGACCCACCATATAGACCCAGGCTGATGCACTGTAGCATCAGCCTAGGCTGTGCTTTATCTTTACCGTTATTATTATTATTTTATTAGGATGCTCCTTTGAAGAAGTAAGTAATGATTTTATAAGCGTAAAAAAAAAAAACCAATGATTTTATAATTAAAGCCCATACCTTTGGGCCACCAAAGTAAAATGGTATGTCTGATACAGAAAAAAGGCAAAAGAAATAATGATGATGAAGGATCGTCAAGTGAAGATTGGCCGGGGATTAGGAACCTATAATCTACTTTTGTTAAAGTGTTAATTATGTGATTTAATTATATGAATATTTCGTAATAAAGGGGAATATCATAAGTCTCTCAATCATCTTCTAGCAATCAAGAAAGAAATTAGGAAAAGGTTGTGCACACGGAAAAGAGGAATGGCCAATTAATAGCTAGCACAAGTAGGTACATCTTGAATTATTGAAGAACTTGATCAGGACACAGAAAATGAGTCTCATAAATGCAGTCTCTGTTTTCTACTTTACAATATTGTGAGTCCATTAATTGCTGAAAACAATATGAAAATGAAAGAGCTTTACAATAGAAATGTATAGTAATGTTTGTTAATGTGTTTTTTTTTTTATTTGAAATTTTTTTTTGATGTAATGAAAAAGGTAAAAATAATTTTAAGTGTTTGTGTTTTGGGCTGTTTGTTAATTATTTTTATAAGTGAAAACAAAAAACCAAAAAATAAAAATCTTAACAAACATAAGGGCTCAAATATTTTATAGTTAAGATATATAATGCAACATAAGATCCAAAACGCTTGAATCCTTCAATTAAACTTTCTTAAACTTAAAAAAAACAAAACTAGAAGAGAATCACGAGAGTTAATTAAAAAAATTTAAAGATTATTTTCCTCCTATCCTAAAATAGATCACGAGAGTTAATTAAAAAAAAAAAAACGTAAATTGATTTTTTTTTTTTAAAAAAAAAAACAAACAATCAAGAAGAGTACAAACTTAAAGAGAATATGAATAAATACTTCATTTTATGTGGGTTTAAATTTTAAAGACAATATGATAAATTAAATGGACAAATAGTTTTATCTTGCATGACGGTATATATATATATATTTCTTGGAAAAGATTAAAACCAAATAAAAACAAAAAATGCTAGTAATTTGAATTACTCACGTTGACAAAACTCGGGTAGTAGAGGACTTGAGCCCTATTATTCAGATAATCAACCACAGCGTCGCGTATCCCCGGAAGCCGCTTGACAGCCTCCTCGATAACTCCGGCGCAGGGCGAGTACGTCATTCCGTTGACAGAGAAGAGGGCCTTTGCCGCCTTGTTTTCTTTGGTCGACACTCCTCTTGGGCTCCTAGCCGTTGAGCTCGAATAATTCTCGGGACTTGGAGACATGTTTTTCCAACATCTAGTGCAAATGTAACTCGACGCCAGAGACTTGGTGGCAGCCATGATCGCATAAGCAAGCTTATTCAGTATTAATGGTGGTCCTTCGATATTCTAAAAAGCAGCAAAATAATGAGTGTAAGAGGGTGTTGCTTAATTATGGCATATGATCGAAATTGCTGCAGACATTTTATACTCCATGATGGGTGCCTCTTGCCTGAGCAATTTACGGTAAAAAAAGATAGGGTATGAGCCCATTTCGGGTCCTACCATTACTTGAAATAGACGCTATTGAGCCTGTTTGAAGATCCACCTTTTTTTTTTTTAATAACTTCACTTAATTGTCAATTATTACTCTTTTTGCAATGTTGTTCTAAAATTCAAAACTTTTTAATTTAGTGTATTGTACTTCAATTCTTTCAATTTCTCTTATTTATTAGGATTTAATTGAAAGCTAGTGTCAAAATTTTTAAAATATTATATTTTTTTAGGAAAACATTTGCAAGGATTTAGGCGTATAATTGTCAGGATTTAATGAAATTTATAAAAATATTTACGGTTGAATCTTTGATTTTTTTTTTAATTTTAAAAAATTGGTATTTTAAGGATTTATCGAAAAATCTTAATTGAGTGAAATTAAAAAAATTGAAAATTCAATATACTAAATTAAGATATTTTAAACTTTGGGAGACATTCTAAAAGTGTTGATAATTCAATAGTTTAGTGAAATTATACCTTTTTTTTTTTAAAGAAAAAAAAAAGAGTCAAACTTATTTTATATTACGTAAAAAACAAATTTTAATAGAATTATGTGTACGTAGCTTCCCACTAAATCCTACGGGATAATATAAGAAAAGTGAAGCAACTGAAGCACGATTCCAGGCTTTCTGGGAAATCTGGTTAGGATCTGAATGCAATGAAGAAATGAGCTTTCTCTTTCTTTAGGCTTAAAAATCGAAGTTATGTTGTTGGATACGAAAGATCACACGTACAAGTCATAAGGTTTGAATCATTCGGGAAGCCATGAAATTAGCTCCAACAAATACTAGTTAATTTAGCTCTCTTCCGGAATGACAGCGCTAGCTAATTAGAAAAAAAAAAAAAAAAAAAAAAATTTAGAAAAAAAAAGGACAGCGCTAGCTTGTTTCCCCCAACGAGTTGACATTTAGCGGTTTATAAATTTAAGGGTTTGAGTATTCATTCTTAAAAGAAAAAAAAAAAAGAAAAAGGAAAAAATAACTCCAAGGTCAACCAATTTTGTTTGTTTGTTCCTCAAGTCTTATAAGCTCCATATCTTAGCCAACAAAAAGAAATTTTCATTTTAATTTGAGATGTAGGTGACTTTAATTTTTTAATTATAAGCATAATCATAATCATAATCCACTAGTTATATAATAGGGAAAAAAAAAAAGAAAAAAAAAAAGGCATCAGCTATGATTGAAGTACACGCATTATGTAAGGACTTTTGCTTACCATTTGTCTCCTCACCCTTTAACTCCAGTTGGTTAATGTTCTCCTAATGACAAAAATATCCTTAAGAATATTAACATCTAAAGATTTCTCTTAAATTTAAGGAATCGAACACATTTTTAACTTCTTATCAAATATTCTCCGCAATAAATTTTCTTATTTTGTCCGATATCAATTATATGCTTTTTCTTTATTCTTACTTTATTTCTTTTTTATTATTTTTTTTTATTTCCATTATACTTTTCCAACCGCTATTGTTTTAACGGCACTATGCATTAATGGTCGACAACTACTATAACTTTATTTTAAACTTCATCTGTTTCGGCATAAAATAATATTCGTTAAAAATTATTTTTCAGTGTTTGACGCGTATGAAAAAATTATAAATATTTTTTTATATTTTTAATCAAATTATATTAATTTATAAAAATTACTTTTTATTTGCAACATAAAAAATATTAAATATAATTTTATTAATAAAATTATCGGACCACAGCTAAAACATTACTAAACCTTGCCGAAATTCGATTGGGATGAAATCGAAACCCCGTTTGGACCTCGTCGGGACACCGTCTGGACTCTGTCAAGACCTCATTGTAACCCCACCGAGACCCGTCGTGACACTGTTGAGACCTCGTACTTACCTCGACAAGGTCCCAACAGGGCCTCGGCAAGACTCGACGGGGTCATAATGAGGTCCCAACGGTATTAGACAAGTCCTGCGCGTGGTCACGACGAGGTCTTAGTGGGGTCTCAATAGGATCATGACGGGATCCGAGCAGTGTCATGATAGGTTCTGTCAGGGTCTGGACGAGGTTCCAGGAGGGTCATGACGGGGTCCCGGCTGGGTCACGACGAGGTCCCAGTTAAATCCTTGCTGTGTCTCAGCAAGGTCACGATGAGGTCACGACGGGATTTTAGCAGTGTCACAATGAGCCCCGTTGAGTCCCAGCTGGCTACTGGCAGGTCTTGATCGGGTTCCAACGATGGTCCAGCTGGGGTTGGCGGTGTTTTGGTTGTGGTCTGGCGATTAGAAAATACGAAGTTCAAACTCAAAAAATAGTTTATGGTTTAAAAAAAAAAATCATTTTACGAAAATTAAATAAGCTTTTTCGGTCAAATTGAAAAATGTTTTCCGTTGACTTTTATTTTCTGTCATACTAAATACCAAAAAACATAGAAAATATTTTTCAAAAATCATCTTACGCCGAAACAAATCGAACCTTAGTATAGGGAGGCGTGAGTGAGAGGAGAGAGAGCGATTTATTATTATTATTATATAAAGTATTGGACAGCTACAGTGCTACTCAATGTATTGAGAGATTTGATTTGAGTGCTGTAGTTTAAATTACTCAGTATTTACTGTAGAAAAAATAAAGAGAAATGTTATACTCAACATTATCTGCTGTCCATCTTCCAATATTCTCTTTGTTGTCCTATTTTTAGTTTTTTTTTTTAGTTTTTAAAAAATAAAAACAAAAACAAAAAAATGGTTGTGAATGTGCCACATAGGATAAGAATGCTGAAAGATGGACAATGAAAAATGTTTAATAGCATTTCTCAAAAATAAAAGATCTAGATTTAACTTGCTCAAAGCTTCCAGTACCTTTGAAAAACAATTGAAACAATCTCAAAAAAGAAAAAAGAAAGGAACTTTTTGTTCCCTTTTTTTTTTACCATGTCTTTTTCTACTTTATTATTATTATTATTATTTATTTGTGGAGACGAATTAGAAATCGTGTGTTCTAAAATTTTTTAACTTTCAATTTTGTTTGTAGTTGTGCCTGTGCGGGTAAAATAAAAATGAGTGGTTAAATTTATATGGAGGAAAAAACCTAACCAAAGCAAGCTTAAATCATAATTTTAGTTTTTTTTTTTTAAAAAAGAGCAACAAAACCAAGATAATAACTAAAGAGTAATAATAGACATCTCCCTTATATCTCTTTTGTGTTCATTTAAAATTAATGTGATTTTTAAAATTGTCATTACGCATGACCGAAAGAAGGAGAAATTTCACGTAAGAAGTGCAACACCAAGTAATGTTAAAAATGTCACCCCATGTCTCTCAAAATTTACGTAGCATTTAAAATTATCATTATATCAAAATTTAATAGTAATTTATCATAAATTAAATGATAATTTTAAAAGACATATTAATTTTAAAAAAATATAAAAATGACATATAACATTACTTGTGCAACGCTAGACGGTCTCGCAAGTCTGATGTGTGCCAACAAATGAAAGCTTAGTAGAAAACAACTGGAAAAGTTTGCTAACTTTTTATTTGTTCTATTTAAAAAGAATTCAAACATTAACAAATAACTTTCTTAAAAAAAAAATTCAAAATTCAAAACTCATCTCTTTTTATATTATATGGAATATTTTTTTCAACAAAAAAAAAAAAAAAAAAAACTTCTTAAAAAGGTTTATCAATCACCACCCATTTTGGCTAATGAGAGGCAGAGAAAAAGACATGACTTGAGACAGACCTATCA
Organism: Betula pendula; assembly: GCA_900184695.1. NCBI lineage: Eukaryota > Viridiplantae > Streptophyta > Magnoliopsida > Fagales > Betulaceae > Betula > Betula pendula. The sequence continues at coordinate 440,974 of FXXK01000443.1, forward strand.
TGTGTTACGTGTACACAATTACATACACGCACTCTCCCCCGAATGATTCCTTGAACCAGCAGCAATTACATTGATAATAATAATAAATTAATAATACTAATATCATATGATATATGAACCCATTAAAGAAATTAAATGACATGATCTATTCTGGCTAACCAAAGATTGTTGAACCTTAGGCATTTGCGTGTTCATCTATATTTTCGTTTAGTTTAACGATTTTAAAAAGAGTATTGCTTTTGTTTATATATTAAAAGAGTATTGCTTTTGTTTATTCTAAAAAACGCAGATAGTTGTTTAGATATTGCGTATTTTTAAACTGCTATTTTTTTTTTTTTTTAAAAAAAGAACATTCAAACAGAATAATTTTTTATGCTTTTATTAAAAAATACGTGGCCAAACTCAATTGATCTATATCTTTTTATGAGCTTCACAACATAAATAACTCAAGAGCACATGGCCAAACTCAATCGATCTATATCTTCATTATCGTTCTTGCCGTTGAATCCATATATATTGGTCAATATTGAATAATGACTTTGTTTGGTAATTTTTTTTTATCCTTTTTATTTTATTTTAATAAAAAATTAAAAATATTAACAAACAATCAAAAACACAAAACACTCAAAATTATTTTCTTATTTATGTAAAAAAGCATTACCAAACAAAGCCAACTCTCTGGCATAAGATACCTATCTATGTTAAGTGGGGAAAAAAATACCTTTTTTACTTTTTTTTTGGATAAGGGGAAAACAAGAAGCTGGGTACAAGGTAAAATCCATATTGCTCATCAACATATATACCAGATATTTCGGGAATATCTTGTGATAGATGATAGGATTAGGATCTATGTATGCTTCTTCTTCTTCTTTTCTTTTCATTTTTTTTTTTTTCTTTCTATTCTAGGATCCATATATGCTTGATGCTGCAGACAGTGGGAGTAGCTAGGTACGAACATATATAGCTGTTAAATCCTAAATCATGTCCTTATTCGATTTTCAATCTTTTATTGTATATCTTATTATATCATGCGCATGCATTTGATCCTAAGATTCGCAAGCACTTTGAAAATAAATAAATGTTGTAATTAAACATATGTATATCATATACATTTAATTGAGAAATGAAGCATATATATAGTAAAACATAAATATTGTCTTCCATATATATAATTATTGATCATTTCATTCTATATTGCTTTACCTTTCTCCCATTGTTTTCTATTTTTTTTTAAAGCATTTTATAACATTCTTTGATTCATTATATTCTTTTTTCTCAATCACACTAAAAATTTGTAATAATTAAAAAAGTTCAGAATATCTTTAGGAAAAAATACATTTTACCCCTCTAAAGTTTCACTATTTTTTCACTTTTACTTTCAATGTTTAAAAATTGATAATGTCAACCCACTAAGTTTTTGAAATTATCAAGTTAGATTTTAAAACCTCTCTTCTCAAATATCTTCTCAAAAACCTCTCTTCTCTCTCCAAAACTCAAAGGAAACCCATGGCTGCCATGAGAGGAGGAGCGATCTGAACCTCCCTCATCCCCCCCTTCCCCTCTACTCCCCCTTTCTTCCTTCCCCCTCCCCTTCTCGCCTCTTCGGAGGTACTAACCGCCTTTTTGGCGGCCCTATCCTCCTTTGTGGAGGCTTTATCCACCTCTTCGATGGCTTTATCCATACACTGCAGCTTCGCCGACTCCTCATTCACGACTTGTTGGCTGAATTCTGATGTGATCCGAAGAATTAGGGATGCTATCTAGATAATATTGATAATAGAATAATATTAGTAGTAGAATAAATCTCTTATTTGCTGAGAAAAGATATATTAGAGTAAGTAGTAGTGTAGTAATAAATAACTCTCAAGCTGTTGTGATAAATTTCAGTGAGAGTTGGAAGGAAATAAGTCTATCTGCGATAGACTCTCAATTCATTTCAATTGCTATATTATTTAAGAAAGTTAGTAAATGAATAAAGGGGAATGTTGAATATTATTGTTTGGTATAATACAGTCTCTGTATTTGAGAGTTCTTGATTCACTCGAAGTAGTCATTGGAGGTGACGGCTCCCTCGAACGAGCCCATCTATCATTTTTCTGTGTTTTGATTAATTGGCTCGCATCAATTGGTATCAGAGCCAGGTTGATTGTTTTCTACAGCAATCACTGATCGCCCATCACCATGTCTTTTCAAATCTCCTTTTCTATAGAGCAACATGCAAGGCTACAAAAGATGTTGTTAGACTTCTTCGCGTGGGATGAAAAATTCATCAAGAAGATGGAGGAGAATATGAGAAAAATTGAAAGTTTTTCTCCACCACACTTTTCTCATGCAAGAGAATCTCCGCCCCTAGTCACTACACCCAAACCGCAACACATCAAGCAACGTCATAAACAAAACCATCGCCTCAACCAACAAGCAACAAAAATCCATCCACATCAACGTCCAACAAGAGCCAACCTCCAAAAGAGTCACTCTCAAACCGCGCCACCATCAGCCCGGTCGTGCCAACTGGTCTGCATCACGCCCCAACCGCCTCCACACCTTTGGGTCTCACTCTCGTTACTATGGTGCAAAAGGGCCTAAGGAGCCGAGATTTTGTTTGGCTCAAATCTCATGTTATAAATGCAAACAAACAAGCATTTGTTTGGTTCAGACG